>KN490756.1:3378-16011 GCA_000787155.1 Scartelaos histophorus | reverse complement strand
TAGCCATTTTGGTAGAAATTGAGAAAAAATACATGACTCTACAGCTGTGTCAAAAGGAGGATCCGACAGCACAATGCATGAGCTTAATCTGTTTTACCTAAACACCCTTATGTCCCTGTGCTCCTCCAGGTCAGCCCTACAACCAGCTCGCTATTCTGGCCTCATCCAAAGGAGACCACCTCACCACCATCTTCTACTACTGCCGCAGCATCGCAGTCAAGTTCCCCTTCCCCGCCGCCTCCACCAACCTGCAGAAGGCGCTGTCCAAGGCCCTGGAGAGGTGCGCCGCGCTCACAGCTCCGTTAAACAAGCCCCGTAGATCATGTCGATTGCGCCGCGTGATTATTGTGTTTGTGTTTTTAGTCGAGAAGAGGTGAAAACCAAATGGAGCCTGTCGGATTTTATCAAAGCTTTCATCAAGTTCCACGGCCATGTTTATCTGAGTAAAAGTGTGGACAAGCTGGACGCGCTGAGGGGCCGACTGGAGGAGCAGTTTCAGGTCAGAATACACACACACCCAATGCAGTTTTTAAAAGAATAAGTCAAAGATTTCAGGGTGAACAGGGCACTATTTTGTAAAATCCACATATTAAGCCCTCTTGGACCCACTTGAGCCGAGTTTAGTCCTGTTACTGTTCTGGCATAGTTCTAGGTTTTTTGGGCCATTTTCATATGGCGCACACTGCAGAGAACATTTTCACAACTAGTTTTCCAGGCCTGGTTTGAGCATGATTCTGTGTTAGTCCTTAATAGTTGGCAAAAATATCAAAATATTGATATTGTGTTACTAAATTGGGTGATATAGTATTGTTATTGCTGATCAATATATTGCTAAGAGTATTTTTTGGTATGCTTTTTTTTTTTTATGACTACAATTTTGTTGCTTATTTAGTGCACTGAGACTGTTTATACAATGCACTGTTCACTGTTTGTATGTTTCAAATAGATTTCATATTAACTTTGCCCAAGCAGTGGTTTAACAAAAAATACTATTGCTTTGTATCATGTGCATTATATCGATATTGTGATAATATTGTACCATGAGCCATACCTTAATCGTGAGGGACTCTGTAATTCCCGTCTCTCGTAGCAGATATGACATTTAAATCACATTTTTTTCTACATATTGATCCATCATAATTTCCCTTTTTAGATTTTATTTTGTCTAATTAAAAACAAATAATAGACTTTCAAAATGGGTTAAAAAAAATGAACAGTAAAGAATTTTAATAGGTGCTCTGTGGATACATTTTCTTCCTCACGTTTCTGTTTGAAATTTCTGGGCTCGATCACTGAGCTTTACAAATGACTGTAAGTTGATCTTGATTAAACTGAAGTCCAGCCCCGGCCCCTGGCTGATGGCTCCTTGTTTCCTGATGTTTGCAGAGGCTGATGCTGCAGAAGGCCTTCAGCTCTCAGCAGCTCGTGCACCTGACTGTGATCAACCTGTTTGAGCTGCACCACCTCCAGGAGCTGAGTGACACAGAGCAGAGCCCGGGCTCCGAGCAGCACACCTGCTGGGTTCAGCTGCTCAGCCTCTTCAGTAAAGACACACTACACTTTTATCTATACACTACTGTTCGCAAATCTGTGATAAAAACAAAAAGAATGAAATATGATTTAAAAATACAATGTGTCTCATGTGTCTCAAACATGGTCCACTCTTTGGAATCTCATTGACTCCTGTAGTTACTTTCATTTTGTCTTGACCTTAAAGTTCAACTATGGCACTATTTGGAGCTTATAGCTGAATACCCAATGTTTTTTTTTCTCCCAGATGAGTAAATTCTGTCTGTAAAAAAAAAAAAAAGGCATCAGTTCCATTTCAGTTCAATCAATATCCTGGTTGGGCTTTTAATTGGATGTAATAAGACTATTTACTGGCTGATTTTGGCCTGGAACATCCAAAATGTAATTTGAAATTTTGATATTTTATTCAAATGATGCTGATTTTAGTTAGTTGAACAATAAATAACAGCTACGTATAACAATTGGTAATATTTTGTTATAAATTAACTGTTTTAAGGAAATAAGTCCCATTTTTTTGTCCCTACTCTGGTATCTGTTTATATTGACTATCAACAGATTCTTAAAGTATTGACACCAGTATCAGAGCTGAAAAAGCTGCATTGGTGGTTCCCTATAAACAAAAACTGCTCTAATGCTGTTGCTAGTGGCCAAAACATTTTTACCTGTAAATACCAACAATATTTCACAGGGTTTGTGAGAGCGAGGAACTAGTTAGATTTGAAAATCAGGTTCCTCATTTTTCACCAGAAGTCTGTGTTGTTTTTGTGTTGTCCTCAGTGTCCTTCTTGGGAGTGATGTGCAGCAGAGCCATCCTGAACCAGTCTGAGAGTGAGGAGCAGATGGGAGAGTGCCCCCTGCCCGCCATCAAAGTGTCCCTGGACTGGCTCCGTCTGCGGCCTGGCCTCTTCAACCAGGCAGCCGTGCACCAGAAACAACAGTCAGTGCAGCACACACACACACACACTGGGACTTCCCAGTTAATTCTCAGCATCATTTTAGACACTACATTTCCCATTAAAGGTGCATGTAAGAGGTCGTCTCTGTCTGTTGTTGCAGTGTTTGGCCCTGGCTCGTGTCCTTGCTCAATGGCTTTCAACCCAAAGAAGAGGATGTGTCTTGTTCTTCAGGTATGATTTTCCAACGATTCCGCAGTCAACTTGTTTATGATATAATTGGTTGTTTTGTTTCTGAAGATGATTATCCAATCAGAAAGCAGAATAAGTTTCATGGGACTCACATTTGGGTTGCCAGTTTCAATGTTGAAATCCAGTTTTGAGCCCGAAATGCGTCTCTCTAAACCCCAGCACCCGCAGCCAGTCATGAATCCCCTCTTGTCCACAGTGGTGCCGCTTCCTGAGGAGTTTGAGCTGCAGGGTTTTCTGGCTCTGAGACCCGCTCTGCGCATGCTGGACTTCACTAAAGGCCACCAGGGGGCGCTGCACACCAGACACCAGCGCCTGGTCTGCCTGGGCAAATGGATCGCAGACACACAGCCTCTGTAAGCTCTCTTCTAGCTCTGCTTCAGCTCCTGACAGATTCTTGTTTGTTTACCACTAAAGGGTTTCCAGAGATCTTAAAATTAGATTATATGTCAAAATTATAACTGTCTAGTGTGCAAAAAAATCAATATAATTTTTTTTAGGCCATATTGTCCAGTCCTGCTCACAATGCACCTGCATATTGTTACACTTGTTTTAAAGCAATCGATACCACCAAAAAAAAGGGTTTTGGCTTAAAAATTGCATACTGTGGCATTAAAATATTCCTTTTTTTAAGAACATGTAGATGATTTTTTACTAGTACACGCCAAAAAATTGAGACGTGATTGTTGGTCCCTTCAGGCTTTGCTGCTGTGTTTGAGGCTCCTCTCTGGCTCTAATAGCTTTAATGGCTCCATTGCTCTGCTGTGTTCAGGCTCATGCAGTGCCGTGTGTCTGAAGATGGCCTCCTCACCTTCCTCACCGACCTCCCTGAGCTGCCCATCGATGAGCCCCAGGAGAAGGAGGTGCTCCAGGAATCCTCCAACAGCGAGCCCAGCCAGACAGAGTCCAGTAGCTTCAAGCCCTCCATGTCCCAGGGCAAGACCTCCAAAGAGAACCAGAAGCCCCGCGAGCCCAGCCGAGACGCCCCCCGCACCCTGCCCAAGGAGCCCGTCAAGGAGCCTGTCAAGGAGCCCATGAAAGAGAGGAGGGACATATGCAAGGGGAACACTGCAGCCGCCAAGGTCGACATCAAGTGTGACAACAAGAAGAAGAATGAGATGAAGAAGAGCACGCATGAGAAGACCTCAGACTCCAAACAAGTAATGCTCTCCTGCTTCATACAACATATCACATACATGTGTCAAAAACGCATCAAGAAACAATATTTCAGTCCAGTTAGTTTTCCCACACTGACCAAACAGCCGCCTCCGTTGGGTTTTGTTATGTATAATGCAAACATGCTGAGAAACACATGGGATTCTTGGATTAAGCATTTCTTATTTTTGTCTTCTCTCAAATGCCAATGCAAAGAACTGAAATCACATTTAAAATATTAGTTTGCAAAATTCTTAGAATTTTTTAACATTAAATCTTGAATTATTTTACAAATCTAATAATTAATTTAAAAATCAGTCTGTCTATAATTTAAGCCACAGAAATGCATATGTGTTCTGATGCTCGAGGTGTGTTGGTCCCATCTCTGTTGATGCTGTGTTTCAGATGAAAGTGCAAACCGAAATGAGGAAGACTCCTGAAGTGTCTGAAGTGAAGAAGAGCCCAGGGGCCCCCACACAGCCCACCGGCTCCACGTCGCAGCTTGTGCACATCCACCACCAGGGGGCCTTTCCCCCCCTCTCCAGCTGCCCAGGTGTGTGTCTTAGATGTTGGCTGTCTGCATAAAGCAGTGTAGCCTCTGCATATGTCTCGTTGTAATGTTTGCGTGTGTCTCTGCAGGCTTCCCTCCTTCAGCCTACGTGCTCACTCCTCCTGTCCCATTCCCCAGCCTTCAGGGCTTCACCTTCCCCCCGGGGCCCGTGTCTATGCCCGGACACTTCCTCCCGCAGGCGCCTCAGCCTAACAAATCGTCTCACCCTCCATACACCCAGCAGCGCTCTCCCCCCCAGGGCTCTCCGGCCTCAGCGGGACAGAACCAGGCCCCCGGACCTGCGTCCATGAGCCAGCAGCAGGCTCTGCAGCAGCCCCCATCGCAGCAGGTCACACTGGGCAAGAGTCCTCCTCACCTGGGCTTACAGCAGGTACCTCTCCTCATTTTACAGGCGCTCATTTATGTTTAGAAAGTTCATTTTGTCTTAAGACTTCTGATGAACTAGTAATAGATGCGTCATAAAGAGGTCGTATTATGCAAAATCAACTTTTTGCTTATTGTGAACGGGGAGTGACTTAAGGCAGAGAGCAAAGAGAGGGCCACACTCAGAGCCTCAAAAGGGAAACACAAAAACAGAAGTAGGCCATTTTGAACAGCGTTATTCCCCGCTTTCCTCACACATTCCTTCAATTATTCACCACAATTACTTAATTAGCTCTTTTCACAACTTTCAGAGACCAAAGCACAGATTTGCTGTCATGGTAATGCTAACAACAACTAGCAGCCTTACTTACTCATGAAGGATAAACACATTTTGTAATCAGATGCAGACGGCTCAGTGCTCTCATTTAGACCCCAAGAGCTACTTTCCTGGGGCAAACCTATTTTACTTTACATGGAAAAAATGGGTCCTGCAGTTTAATACATAGAAAATTGGCTCTAGGGCTCATCAGAAAACCATGAAACAACTGAACAAAGAGGCTTAAGAGGCTTATTCATGCGTTACACTTAAGTCTCTACTGCATCGTATATGTCTTGCTGGAATGTAACAATATCCAAATCTCATGGTACGATATGCATGTCACATTACAGTATTTATCGTGATATTTTGCTTTTTGCTACAAGACTTGGGTGCAAATCAATACTGTCATAGTATTGTAAAAAAAACATTTCTTCATGTTGTCTGCACTAAAATGAATTATGGTCTATGCAGTTCACGATGTTTATTTGCCGTTACTGCTATAAAATAATGTGTTTAAGCAAAGGAACTTGTGAGTCGTTATATTGTGACAGTCCAGATGATATCACGATATTTCAGCTGTTGTTACATCCCTAATGTCTTGTTTTAATGTCTTCTTGGTTTTATCTTGTCCTTTTTTCCATGGTGGTCCAGTACCTGCAGGAGCAGTCATCTCCTCTGTGGAGCCCCAAACTGGCCCAGATGCCTCTACCTCTGCAGCAGCAGCAGCAGCAACAGCAACAGCAGCAACAACAGCAGCAGCTGCAGCAGCAGCAGCAGCAGCAGCAGTCCCTGTTCAGGCCCCCAGAGCACAGCCTGAAGCAGTTTGACCCACAACCCTCCATGCCCGGCCTCGACAAGAAGTTTTCCCCCAGCCTGCCCCAGGAGCCGATTTGGAAGTACAACAGTAACCAGGCTGTGCTGGAGCGCCTGAGGAGGGAGAGGGAGCAGGAGGGACCCAGAGCACTGCCCTTCCAGGTGACTCCTCTCACTAGTAGTGCTCCAAAAATGTATATTAAACCAGAGGAAAACTAGTATAGGCTCTGTTCAGGCTTATGCCACAAACCAGGAAGACGTTTAGAAACATGCAAAGACACTTCTGCTGTAGTTTGCGACTCTGGGCTCTACGACTGTGATAAAACCCACTGAAGTAAATGTGCTCAGCTGTAAAATGAAGTGTACCTACGTATGTACTGTTTGGAATCATCTTGAATTTGTCACCCTCATCTCTTCTAATCACATGTACCCAGTGCGCTCGGAGTCGTGCGTCAGTGCGGAAATGATGAAAACTGAGGTGTGGTTGGAATCGTTGATTAGCCAAACATAACAGAACGCTGCAGTGAAATGGAGATGAAGAAAACTGGGCCATTTTTCCTAGATTTTGTCAGACTTACTACTGCGAAAAGAGCTCGCCTGAAGTTGTCATCGCATGTTTCCAGACGTCTTCCTGGTTTGTGATCTAAGCGTGAAAAGAGCCTAATTAAGGATATTACGCTAACACATTTTGAAGTACGATGCATTGCTGAGGAAAGTATAGTCGATAAACAAACACTGACATAGAATAATCCCCAAAAAAGTATTCAGAATGTATAATCAAAATATCAAACTGCATTAAATAAGAGAATTAAACTGTTTTAGCAGCTCAAATCTCATTGTAGAATAGAAAAAGATCCCTTTTCATCCAAAGAAAAAGTCACTAAAATAAATACTGACCCCAAAAATGATAGTTACTTCTAACATACTGAATGATAAAGCTTAACTAGTATCGATGCTTGTTTGAAGTAGCGATACTGGACCCTTTAAAGTACATAAATATATTTTTGGAGGACATAGTTTTACTGCAGTTACGCCACACTGTAAAGAAAAAAGCTGATGAAAAATGAATGCTAAAATGTGGGGTCTGGAGGGACGGTCTGCTGCGATTTGTCTTTCGAAGTGATGGAGTTTAGGAACGTTTCCACACTTATAGAACAGATTTTAAGCTCTTTATTTCAAGATTTTAACCCAAATTGCAGAGGTAAATAAGGCAAAAGTTCCCATCACCTGCTGTTTTTTTTTGTTTGTTAAAAAAGGAAGCAACAGTTGAGCCAGGAAGTAAAACATTAGCATCTTAACACCTCTGCTACTGCAATTAAAATAGCTTCTTTTACGGTCTACAATGTTGAGACCTTCTATAAACGCACCTTATTGCTTCTTAGCTCTTCTTTTTTTCACCGCTTTTGCTTTTCTCTGCTCTCTCCTCCCCTTTTCTTCTCTCTTTTCCTTCTCCTCTTCGCTGGGCCAGGACCCTAAGTCGTCTCCTCTGCTGCCCCCGGACTTGCTTAAGACCCTGGCAGAGTTCGGGGAGGACGAGGGCATTGTCTTTCCCAAAGCACCGTCACTTTTCCACGCCTTGGCATCTCCTCTCAGCTCTGCCCCTGGATCAAACCTCTTCGTATGTAGATCTTTCTCTCTCTTTCCGTCTGTGGCTGTTTTTCCCCAGTGATGGTGCTCACGGGGCCCTCTCAAACGGACATGTTGCAGTCAGAAAGCTGGAGTTATATCATTTTTATGAAAAGAATCCACTACTGTATTCACTTTTTTAACATTGTCAATTAAAATTCAAGTGGTTTTAGATCAATAATGTTATCTAAAATGTTCAAAATATAAAATAATTGTCATAGATTATTCCTTTATAGCAGACAAAAGCATAGAACGTCTTCTTTAAAGTCCATTGTGTAACTTTTTGCAGATCTCGTCACGGTATGAAGCGATATTTATTGCAATATCGTGAGGAAGCTCTTGATATTATACATAATAACAAGACTGACATTATAAAAAGCTTTGACCAGTCATTATGTCATAAAAAATGTATTCTTTTGAGCTTTAAGACAAGTTATAATGTTTGAGTAACACTTTATTATTAGTCCGTCTACATCTCCAAAGGTCAAAATGCTCCGTTCCACCTTGGGATGATGGGTATTTTTCAAGTTAACAGCTCCTTTTATGTTCAGCACAGATTGCTAAATGCAGGGCTGAAATCATCCAAACGAGTCTAGTCAACGTGTAAAATAAAGTACCATATTTTCTGGAGTATAAGTCGCACCAGGCAAAAAATGCATTATAAAGAAGAAAAAACTGCAAAGAGGTTTACCAAAGCATCAATATTACCCCAAATCACTAAATCCAGTGAAAATAACAAACAAATTGATATAATAACTTGTGAATAATTTCAAATATTAGTCCATCTGGAGTATAAGTCGCACCCCCAGCCAAACTATGCGAAAAAGGGCGACTTATACTCCAGAAAATACATTAACTCTAAATTTAATATTGCGTGAATGAAACAAAACACAACTGCGGGTCTGTTTGCGATGAGGAAACGGCATTTTTAACGTAGATGAGTCGATGGTTTATATAGAATCTATTTAAATCGAAGTTAAAAAAAAGAAAAAGAGCAGTGATTCATTTGTCTGTTCCCTTTTTCTGGTGCAGTACACTCAGAGCCGGATGGAGCCTGGAGTGGAGAGTCTGAACCAGCCGCACTCTCTGCTGCAGGGCTACAACATGCAGGTCTGAGCCTCTTCACGACACAAACACCACTCAGTACAGACCTGGCACCAGCTTTGCTCTGCTGCTTTATCCTTCAGTATAAGATGGGAGATAGAATGACGTTTTTTCAGACTGAGCGTGTATTTTTCTTTACACTTGTAGAGCATTTCTTCGTGGTTTTTACAGAGGTCTATGTACAGCTCTGGAAAAAATAAGAGACCACTACATGTTTGTTTTTTTTCTGAGCTCATCGTCTCTACCATTTCCTTCCAGCATCTGTTGAATTCCGACATAAACATCTAATTTTGCTGATTTCTAAACTCTTCCTACGTTATTGTGTCGTTTTAAAATGAATATTATCTTCTTTTCTTCACATTATTTGAGGTGATGTTGATCGTTTGTCATTTTCGGCACATAAATGCTGTAAATTACATTATTTTTATTTGGAATTTGGGAGAAATGTTTTCAGTCGTTAATAGAATGAAACAAAAATGTCAGTTTTAGTAGTGTTTTTTTAGCATTAAAATAGAGAAACTGATAATTAGCAGTGGTCTCTTATTTTTTTCCAGACAGTAAAACAGTATAGAACAGATATTAGAACTACTAAAGCCTTAAGTTGTGCTATTATTATTTTATTTTTATAATAGTTGTTTAGTTGATTAAGGTCAATGGTGTTTTAACCGACCGAAATTTGTATTAGTTGACACATTTTTAGATTTTAAAAAGGGAACATTTATGCAAAATCGACTTTTTTGAGCTTTCTGCCACGTTATACTGTTGTTCCCATCAAACGTTCCTTCCTTGGCTGTTCGATTCTGTTCGAGCCAACGTCGCCCACGCTCCCACACGACAATCCTCCATAAATATACAAAAACGTGATACAAAACTGCGCGCAGCGACTCGACAAACCTAATCTTGTATATCTCTATTACTTTTCCCTGCAGCTAAACCAAAGCATGTTCAGCCACTGTGGGAAAAACCTGTCTCCCAGCTCCAAACCCGATTCTCCGCTGATGCCCCAGGAGCCTCCCCCCCTGAAGGGAAGTCTTTACTCACTGTTTGAACCGACCTGGCCAACACCTCTGCCGGCCAGCTCTGGTAAGACCCCAATATCGTCAGTACTGTCTGTGTTTTTTAAATGCACAGGGAAAGAACCAAATGGGTGCGATCAGGGCCTGTGAGGTGTCCAGATGTGCTTCTCCAGATGTGTTTTTGAGGATATTTGAGATTCTACCAAAGGAAAAAAACATACATCAGCAGTGCAGTTTTTTGGAGCTCTCAAATTTTGACACCACAGTGTGACAATCTGGGGTCGAGTCGTCGAAGAACTGCAGTGTGGATCTGTTTTTTTTTCTTTTTTGCCTTCGAAACCAGTATCTTTGAGAGTCTAACAGTCTAACAGTAACACACACAATGTACACTGGATCAAAACGCACCTAAGGTACACAGAGAAATGATTTGACAACAAAAAATATAAGAAAGCACTTATTTAGCTGAAACATTGTTAAGTAAAAAGAGTATTTGAAAAATGTGTTTCTTGTGTGTAAATTGTGGCAAAGGTTTGGGGAGTGTTGTGTTATATGTTTTGGATCTCTCTACTTCCTTTATTTATTAACATATTTTCAACTTCTCTTCACAAATTGCTTCTTGATTAGTGAAAAACTATAATTTTGATTAGTGAAAAACTGTAATTAACACAATGGAAAGGTGCTGATCATGTCGGTGTCTGTTCTTTGCAGACCACTCGACTCCGGCCAGTCAGTCCCCACACTCGTCCAACCCCAGCAGCCTGCCCTCCTCTCCCCCCACTCACAACCACAACAACCAGCCCAACTACGGGCCCATCGGCACCTTCGACAGCAGAGAGCGCCGCCTGGTGGATCGCTGGAAGACCGACAAAAAAGGTTCCTTATTTAACTTTTTGCTCGCCCACACTCCAGCCATTCTGGTCCAAATGAGTTTAAGCTTGAAGGGCCTGATTTTGAGCAAGAAGTAAAACAGTAGCAGCTCTTGAGATCAAGATAAATCTGCTGTGTGCTGCTGTTTTATTGTCTGATAATCAGGAAGTGCATGGTTAGCATGCTGGTTGTTGATGGCAAAACTCTGCTCTGGTCTCTGAAACTTTTTGAAAAGAGCTCATAAACTCACTGAATAATGTGGATGCTCAGAATGCAGAAGCTGAGGAATAAATGAGGAATAATTTTAACCACTGCAAACTGTAAACGATGTGGAAAAAACAAACTAGTTAATTTGAAATATGAAAAATCAGGTACATTGTCTTTTAATTTAAGCCAGACATGTGATTGGAAAAGGGAAAAGAGGATAACAGTCCAACTGCTCCATCTGTCCAAAACAAATGTTTATTTAGACATAATTATTATCGTGTGTTACACTTGTTTCAGTCCGAGCTGAGGGGAAGAAACAAACTGATAAATACCAGATGTGCTGAATGTAAATATAATAATTATGCCCTAACATGCCCAAAACATTTCAGAGCACTACACTGTCATTATTATTATTCACTCCCTCCACACTCAGTGGAGAAAGCTGCTACTGTGGCCACAGCTGCCCTGGGACAGACTGTCAGAAGTGAGGCAGCCCCTCAGAGCAGGACCGACTCTCACACACACCGGGCTGACACTGGGCACAAGGGCAGAGCTTTAACCACAGAGCCTCTGTCTCCCTGCATAGAGACGGGATTATGTGAAACTACAGAACTGTCCCCACGTCCTCGGGATTAACGAGGACGTTTGGACACAGAGATGTAGCTCATTCTCTCAAACTCAAGCGGAGCAGAGGCTGAAATGATCAAATCAGTGTTGGTCGGGGACGCTGATTATATTCCACATATTAAGTTATACAGTTTACAGGGCTACAGTTTATTAGAATTATTATAAATGTCATAACCAACTATATGAGACCCTCATGAGGTTTAGAAAAGAATTATTGTTTTAACAATCTGACCATAAATGGATAACTTAACTTCAACAGATGAGCTGATTTGTGCTGTTAATAAGTCTCACACATAAAATCGCAGTTTTCAGTTAGTCACTCTCACCTTTTTGTTGGAGCGTTATGCAGCAATGCATTTTGGGAACTGTAGTTTAAATAGTCTTATGCAGTTTATCAGCGCGACACTATTAGTAAAACTTTCCATATTTGGTCCGTGGTCTGTTAGTTTGAGACCTTGGTTGTAGTTTAAAGTCATGTATGACAGAACTTTGTAAAGACAGAACTCTGGGTTTTTGCAGGTTCTGGGAGTGGTTTTGGTCTGGACTACCTGCCCACTGCCCCCTCCTCTGAGTCCAGCTGGCCTCAGAGCAGCTGGAGTCAGGAGTGTCCCATGGAGGAGTCCACAGTGTTGCCCGACAGCCTCAAGGTAAAGCTGTTCAATCACTGTGGTGAAACTTAACTTGTCCAAATCCGCTCCAGTGTATCTAACTGTCCGTGTGCTTCCTCAGTCGTTCTGGTCCAGCTCTATGATGCAGCCGGGGCTCTCCCCTCTGGAGCAGCTCCTCCTCCAGCAGCAGAAGCAGAAACAGCAGCGCACCCACGGCACCATGAACCCTCCGCACTGAGCGCCCACACCCACAGCCAGGGTACCAGGCTTATCTCACCGTCATGCCCACACGACGAGCGCTCGCAGGGCATCTAACCACCAGGCTGGCTTCAGAACAGAACCAGCTCAAGGCCAATTAAAGGGAGGAGACAGTCCCGAGAACGGTCCCAGGAGGAGTGGCCCGTCCTGGGTTCACAGGCGGCTGCACACACGGAAGAGTGGAGGATTTTAAAACACGCTGGAAGGAATTTTTTGCAAGATACCTTCAAAATTGCGAACTTTGAACCTTGGGAGTAATTTTGGGCTAGTATTCCAAAATGAAGCAACATAAAGAGGGTTATGGGTATAATACCACATTAAGATTGTATCATACTTTTAGCCGAGTTTTTTCTCTTCTTGTATCAAATTCTTCAGTCCTCACGGCTTTGAGAATGGACTTGAGCAGTAACGCAGAAAAAAAAAAAAA
>JACN01011841.1:0-13538 GCA_000787155.1 Scartelaos histophorus | reverse complement strand
AGCAAAGAACAGACTATGAATGAAGTGCAAGCTCCATTAGCATCATTTATCTTGTAAGGAAACCTGGTCCAGTAGCTGAAGGATTGACAGGTACTTTATTATTGGAAACTCGGTAACACGTAACTGCACCACAGTAGCTCAGTTGTTTGCCCATTGATCCTCAGGCTGACTGTGCGATTCCAGCTCCCCACAGATGTTCCATTCCATCACTATTGTTGTGTCCTTGGGCAAGACGCTTAAACCATCTTGCCCCCAGTTACATCTGTCAGCACCTTGGAGGTAGAAAAGCGTATAAAAATGTTAAGAAATTTACCATTTAACTCGTTTAATAGCCTTAGTAAAGCGTGAACAAAGACTTAATCCCTAATGAACAAATATTAAGAATTATTCACTACTTAGTTAATACCCGAGCTCCAAACCCATTTAGTGCTAAGCCTGGATCATAAAGTCGTGCTGAATATGTGAATATTTTTGGGAAGACTCTTCAAAACCCCCGATTGTTTGGTCCAGAATGATAATGAGAGTCAAAAATGTGCATACCTTATTTACGACAAGTTTTAACAATTAAAATGCACTCATTGTACATTTCACATTATCACATAGATTGCAGAGAGCCTGAACCACTCTGGCTGCTACAGTAAATACTTTGTAGTTTTGCTTCAAAGTGTGATTCACTTAAAGAGACCTTTGGAAGTACATTTTCAAAGCCCCCGACTGGGGATAGAAGTCATAAATGTTTTTAAAATAAGAGTCAAAGGGAGGCAGGTTTAGAGCCAGCCCTGATCTACATAAACGCTTCCATTCATTAAAGTATACTGCTGGGCCACTATAACACAAAATAGTATCTCGGAAAGTATTTGGCTTTTTCGGGAATATATTTGGCTTTTCACTAAAAAATCCTAACAGTGGAGTGTAATTCAATAGAATGAAACATGATATAAGAACTAACCATAAAGTAGCTACTTTATAGGACTGGGACTAAGCATAAAACAAGAACTAAAATGAGAGCAAAATGTAGAGCAAATCCAATTGTCCAAGACTTAATCAGATTGCAAATAGCACTATGACATAATTAGTGGATTATAATCAATATTTTGATCAAATTAAAAAACAGGATATCCTATATTATTCCTATATTAATCACAATTCAGATCAGAGTAGCTTTACATACATATTTACAATTTTATTGTGACATGAATAATTATAATTATTGATTTATCTTATAATCTTGACAACCTGAGTGGATAAATAATTTTAATAAAACAGTGTCTATATAAATGTGCAAAGACTTATGAGTAGTAGAAGTATCTGGCATTCCTTCCATACTATTTATACAACAGAAGCTAAAATAAAATAGTATTAGGAGGTATAGTGTTTCAAAGCTACTCTCCAGACTGTAAAAGGATATAAATGTTGTGCTGGTCATATTGTGATAGGCATAATAGTGTGTTTAACACATGGCCTCTGTTATCCTGCTTGTCTTCTTTTAAAGTCATGATGAAACACCATTAGAAACCATTTGCTTTGCCCTGTGCATCGTGTGAATCCTATTACCATCTAACAGCACATAATTCCCTCTGAGATTGATAAGAGCCTGCGCTTTCCTTGCTATCAAAATGTTTGTTATGAACTTTATCTCCACTCTTATTTGAGAAACAAATGGCCCTGTCATCAAGAACACACCATCTATAATTCTTTGTCCTTTTTTTCCATAAACAGTTTTTGCGCCAATGCCGGCCTTGGTGCCAGGAGATAAATAAGGGGAATTAATTTGTGTCAAGATGACAGCGACGCACTGGTCCTCTGGCAGGAAAAACAGAGCGTGCGCTGTTATTAATGACCAGACGAGTGTACTGCAAGGACCACAGTAGCTCAGAAGGAGGTCAGGGGAGAGAGGGAGAGCCAGGGGACACGAGGGGGAGGCTGTGTGGAGACGGGACAGGGTGCGGACGGGGGGGCAGAAGAAAGAGAATATTCAGTGAAGTGGCAGATGAGACACCAGCCTTTACTTGTCCTACTTGTGAATGTAGGGCCGTATCCTCGGTGTGGTGCTCTAATATAAATAAAAGCCTCCTAACAGCAAGTAGGGGGTGACCTGTGTGTTTTACTGCGTCAAGTGAGGCAGAGGAATGGCCACCTAGTGATAGATTTAAACCACTTCTGCTCCATTAGAGATGGAAGAGAGGAGAGAAATGTACCACCCACCTGGAGAGAGTCTGGAAGACGTCTATAGAAATGAAGCCACTGGAATGTTCGAACAGAGCAGAGCACATATAGAGTGATATAATGTTGAGTTATTGATACACTTGATGATCACAGGGTTTTTATATTGTTGTAGGGATGCACCAATCCTATACTGGTATAAGATATCAACACCACTCCTGAAAAATACTCAAATACTTCCAAGACTTCCACATATCGGTTCAGTCGATGTTTGACATATAAACTGATGAAATATTATTATTTATTGAACATTGTCGGCCCTGAAAGTCTCATAATGTTTGAACTTTTATTGATACACATTTGTTCTAGAGTTACTTCAGAGATAAATTACTGCTACATAACATATTTGGATCTGTTTTGCCTTATTTTTTGTTTAGTTTAACAGTAGTTTAAACACTGTAGTTTAAACACTGTAGTTTAAACACTGTAGTTTAAACACTGTAGTTTAAACACTGTAGTTTAAACACTGTAGTTTAAACACTGTTTTCAGTCTCTGCATTGGTATTGCTTGATACTGCGTATCTGCTGAAACTTACGACCATAGTATCGAAGTCTGTATCGGAATTGAAAAACTTGTGTTGGTACATCTTTAAATATTAATTTTGTCCTCATCAGTTGTATTATTCATTTTAGAGTTCACTAAAATGTTAACACGGTTATAAAAATTCTAATCAAAATAGTGCGAGTGCCGGGTCGGCTGATGTAAGTGAACGCTGCTCAGCCCATTTCAGCAAACATATACAGTATATAGTTTGGCCATAGTGAAATGGAGCAGAGCATAAAATATGTTGCTGCTTCTCCCGATGTGCACTCCAGACGACATGGTCTGACCATGCTCAGTATAAACAATAATGATGCAACTGCACTTTTTACTTTACAGAAAGTCAACAGCCTGAGCACATCTGGGAGTGCAAAAGTTCAACAAAAGTTTGAAATAATGCCAAATGCAGAGTCACATTTGGAGCATTGCTTTCATTGATTTTCACTTTTAGTAGGAAATAGGAAATATATTTTTTAAATTGTACAGAAAGTTGGTACTTCGGCTATGCCTATTTCCAGACAGTTACAGCTAAACAGATGCTCTGTAAAGGAAACAAAAGTTCTATAGACCCTTTAAAATCCTGTCAGAATGTTCAAAATTCTGTAATGGAGGCAACTGGAGGCAAAGTGAAGCCAAGATGATTATTTCAATGATCGAACTGGTAAACGGCTCTGGATGCAAACACTGTTATGACATTATAACCAAAAAACTATTCTGAGTTTCTATGGTATACGTATTAGCTTCTCTGTTAATAAGGATGGAGAAATAAAACTTTCTAGACTCAAACTTGTATTTTAGAGCCTCAGAAAGTATAAATTATAATTAAATGTGCAATATATCTTTAAATGAAGTGGAAAACTGTAACTTTTCTGTGAGGATTTGCTTTAACAATCTGGATTTTCCTTTGTTATTCATCATATTCTCTTCTTAAATGAACAAAGAGTAAAACACAGGTATTTTTTTTCATGTGCCAAATTTTGCTTGATTTTGCTTTGATTTTTGTTATATTTTTGATGAATTCAGTTTTTCCACTGGAATCAGATCATGTTCCATTTCAGCTTTGCCTCCATTGCAGATTTTACATGAATTTATCTGCACATTTTGAAAGCGTCTGTAGATGTGGATAAATGAATTAACTGATCTTGGCAGTAAAAGATATGTTGTAATAAAAGGTCAAGCATGTACTTAAGGTGTCCTGCTCGAGTGCTTGTCTGTTTGATGATCCAGCCTCTTCAGACTTCACACCCACATGGAGCGAACCTCTCAGAAGCAGCTGACCTCCAATATACTGGACATATAGAAAGCAAATGGAAGCAACGTACTTCTTTATATGTATTTGTGTTAGACATACTCACTTAAATATCCTTAAAGACACTATATCATTTATTATCTAATCTAAGTTTTCTCATAAAAATCATAGCTGGAGTGTTTCATCCATGTTTAACTCACAAATCCTGCATATTTAGGTTGCGTTTTTGAACAGAAAGTCTCCAGTTTGTGATTTCATGTGTTCCTGCTAATACAAGAAGGGCTCCGCTATGTTTTTAAACTCCATACACATTCACTAGGAGCACTTGGATAATTTCAGCCCTAGAATTGACCGTTTCTAATGCACAAAACTGTCGCTACAGTGGAACAGAGCATTTTGAGCTTTGGAGACGTGAGTAATTATACTCGAACATGTGTGAATGAAACAAAACACAATTCCTGGTGTGTTTTAGATGAGGTTGAATGTTGTAGATGGTCTGAATTATTCCATGAAAATAGAAAGTTAAAACCTTTACTTTGTGTGGAGGGATAGAGATAGATCAGAGCCAAAATATTTCATGAAAACAAACAACCAAAATGAAAAAAAAGTCTATTTAGTTTGTTTTTAACCACAAAATTACATAGAGTGGCTTTAAAAAAAAAAAGTTGTAGCTGAAATAAATCTGTTCTAAGTTCAGATACGCTAAAGTTGATGTTTTTGTATTGGTAGAGAGAGAAAATCCATTTACATATTTTTTATGTTATGGATAAATAGAGGTGGGGTGGCTATAGACAAAACATTTACCCAAAGAGAAAGTTATGAGTTTATTTAGCTTTGGTCAGAACAAAAATTGCGGCGCAAACGGCTTCCATCCATCACCGAAATAAACACAATAAAGTCTCCATCAATATTATACTTCCTGGTAATAGAAAACCAGTAAATCATATTGTTTATCTCACACCTGAACAGAAAACATGTGACACACGCCATATTTGTAGTTCTTTGATCATCATTTACACATATTTGTTTCTGAACAGGAAAATCATTTCATTAGCGAATCTTCAGGAGACAAACTGCTGCTGTTTACGTGCGTGAGGCGGCTCGTCAGGAGGAGAAGTCATTTACATAGCCGAGATTGCAGGGGTCTTGACAAACATGTGATTATTTCTCAGTAATTAGCTTGCTGGCATCCCTGTGGTAAAAACAAGGGTGGTAATTATGAGGAGGAGGTCTCGGGACGTGGTGTGTGTACGTGTGGCGGAGAGACACAACTCACCGGGGGATAAGACAGAGGAGCAGGGACACGGGGAGGACAACAAGCACGAGCTGAAAGACAAAACACAGAGCCACTAATCGCATATGCAAAGTGGATGTACAGGAGACAGGAGGCGCTGAGGTGGAATTCAAAGACTGCTGGAAGTCGGGCAATAAGAGTTAAGTGTGGGAGATAGTCTGTCACAAGTGAAATGATCAAGGATAATTATAGTCCACGCACAGTTTGGTAATTGTATGGGTTACAATGATCAGCTGGAGCCTTTAGTACATGTTTGCAGAGCTGCTTTACTAATTTAAGGATATGAACATTTGAATAATATGATGAAGAAATAGCAACCCAGAAATGCTTCTAAACTTACTTAAAGTCTGCAGATAATATTCATACAATGATTCAGTGACACTATTGACCTCTGTTGTTATTTCAAATACAAACATATGATTAGATAATAGCACAGTTTAAGGGTGAGGTTCAGTCGCCTTGAACTGCTTCTGGTTTCCATAAAGACTCTATAGCTGCCAGCCTCCATATCACTCAGCGCAGATGCAGCTGACACTCCGGTGTCAGAGTGTTAGGGGTCAGGGGTCACACAGGGGTCATTTGAAGATCCATCACATGTTTGACTAATGCAGCTCGGACCACTGGGCTGCTCCTGGACCGCCGGCTCCCGCTGCTGGAGTTGCTAGGCAACAGCAGCTGTAATTAGCCATGGATGTAGCGCCTGGAGTCAGATCTGTCTCCTCTCTGGGTCAAGCCACAGCAGGATGAGGGCCACACCCACTCACTCCTCTCCTCCAGCGACTTCACATGATTGCACCGGGCACATATGAGACAAATAAGCACTCTAACACTTCCCCTAATGACAGTAAAACTAATTAGCTCGGACATGCTAATCAAAAAGTTAGCCACTAGGATTTCAACATCATAATTGCTCTCTGGATGAATATGTTGTGCATAAATAAACATACTGCAGGCTTAGCCAGCTACTTTCCAATGGGTGTTTATCAGTCAGCAACTGCATGCATTTACTGCCATAAAGCCCCATAACCTTTCACCTATTAGAGGCTATAATTGGTTATGCAATCCAACATTTATCTTGAGCCAGTATTTGTGGTTAATTTACCGTCTACATTGTTCATTTAGGAAAGAATAACAGGCCAGGCTGTAATGTTGAACTATAACATGTTGGTGTATGATTAAACATAAAAAGAGACAAATAGGACTGTAAAACACCTAAACTTTGACTTTTTGCATCATATTTGGTTACAGAGTGACCCACGCAGCTTTCCCCGAGGATACAGATCATAGTTTACATAAAGACAAATTGCCATGGTCATACTATGGTAGAATAGCTATTACTGATGGAGGAAATGTGTATCATTTTGTTCTCTGGAGACACAGTCGCATAAATAAATCATGGCAGACTGACAGAATATGCACAGTGTGTAGAAACAAAGTCACTTCATTTCAATTGGACGTGTGAAATGCAAACAAGTAGCTTTCTGTGAGGGGTCTGCTGTGCACAACTGTAGTGTGAACACTGATAAAGCCTGACACACTTCATGTTATATATGATGCTTTAAACAGCACTGTCAAATTCAAGGAATAAACCCAATGGGCGAAGAAATGCTTTCTATTGCCACGTCTATTCCAGTAAAGTATCATGATGAAATCCTCTCCATGTAAATCCATCCAGAGAATGTGAAGCAGAAAATGATATATATCCTATTTACAACACTCTGTGACCTTGATACTTCCCTGTAGGATTAGTGAGAGGCGCCTGTGAAAACAGCAGTGCTATAAAAGTTACTTTAGTCAGCCTGCTCACGTTATGTAAATGTGCAAGAGTGACCAAAATGTTGGTATCTCCATGGTGACCCTGTAGCCCGGTGTTAGCGAGCAGCATGCTAACACCACAGGAGCCACTGGGAGCCCGACCAACTTAAAGTGAAGGTTACACTGACAGCCCAGAGGTGGAGGCAATTTACAGCTACTGTAGTCTGCAAGCACTTTGAGTGGGTGAAGTATGGAAGAACTCGGCCTAACTACACTGTTAGTATATCTAAATAGGATTCAGAATAGACTGCTCGATAAAAGTGCCTTGCCAACCACCACCAACTTTGTCTGCTGTCAGCTGCCTGGCATCGCCTGCTTGTCTTCATGAGGCCATACATGTGCCGTACTGTGGAACATTTTAACATAGTAAAAACAAATCAGTGTAAACCAGCAAGTCATGGTCATGTAGATGTGTTGAGCTGCTTAATACTGAAAGAACATTTGCTGAATAAACCTTGAGTGTCATCATTATTCAATTGCAACAAGTCCAATGTCTCTGACTTATACTTAACAGAAGCTTAAGTAATGGCTCAAAACACTGACACATAATTTTGCCCTTGCAGCTTGCCGTACACACAATAGCACCCTCCTGAATGGTCTGAGCTGCTGGACACATTTGATGAGTTTTGTCATTACCACAAGGATATACTTTGGGCACAAACCTTGCATTAATCTCTATAATCCCTTCACTATAGAACTCCCGGCTCTTCCCTCTCAACCTACATAGTTGTAATTGTTCCATGAGCTTCAAAATATAGTCCCTAATACAGGATTTTATTACACTTCTTGCTTTGCTGCTGCTGAAAATGGTTAGTGGCGAGAAGCACATAGCCATTTTCACTTTGATGTGCCTCTAAATCTTTTTGAGAACTGCTTTTGTGAATATCATTGTTCAATAGCCTTGAACCATAGTAATACCACCATTTTAAGTCACCATTTCCCGTGGAAACCTCACTAGAAAAAAACAAGAACAACCACACAAAAAAAAAAACAAAACTTAATTACTAGGCAGCAGCTAAAAGATGATTTGCGATGGTCATCCTGAAAGAGCAAACAAAAGTATTGATTTTTGAGGATATCTAAGGAAGAATGAATTTGGGCCGTCGCTTTTTATAAAAACCTGCTGAAACACCAATAAAAGCATAAAAAAACAGCATATACCTCGTGCTAGTATCAGGCAGTATTTATCAAAACCGCTCAGCTGAGAATAGAAAACCAATGGAGTGTGTTTCCCTGTATTTTGTGGTGTGTGGATAACAAGTGGATGACATTGGCTTGTTTGGTGATAATTCACGACCTTCGACCCTTACTGGTGACCCATAAACCCGGGTGGAGTGTAAGGGGTCAGTGCTTAGTCCATAAATCCACAGACGCAGCCTCAGCAGCGGAGAGAGGCGTAATAAAACAGACACGCACCATAAAGTGGCCCTGTGGACTAAAAATACTCCTCCTCTCCATAGTCAAACTGTCCCCTGCCCAAACTCACACATTAATATGCAGCGAGAAGTCAGTGCTTTGTTAGACACTCCCAGCTGCAATGGCTTCTGTTATTTTTGGTTTTGAGAGCAAATGACTCATTTTGTAAGTCTCAAAGAAAGAGGAAAAAGGTATTACACAGTTCTAACGATTAACTGAACAGTCGCTACTCATACCAACGCATAAATATATTAATGTAGTATTTATTAGACGACCACCTCTTCTCCTTCATTATAACAACCCCATCTGGGATTTCAATATCTAATTCTATGGAAGAGTCACTGTTTTGTAATAATATCCAAACTGATTCACAAATGGGAAACATATCATTTTTTGTTAGAGACTGGCTCCACAAATTAGCCATATTAATCTTCTGAATTAAAATCCTTTCAACTGAAAACAACCACGTCTTTTGTGTTTAATAACGGCACCACTTTCTGAAGCTGTTATGGGAAAAAAAATAAAAAATCACGTTCTTTAATTTTTAATGGTAGAGAAAATGTTGACCTGCCCTAGTTTTTTTTTTCATGTAATTGCAGAGATATCAACCAGTAACCAGGTCAATAAAGTCACAATCAGACAGTTAAACAGCGATTTATATATATATTTTTTAATTGTTTGTTTATTCAGTTTTTCAGGACAATACACAAAAATATTTCACATTGAGAGCTTTCACAACTATTGTCCTCTAAGAGAAAAAGGAATAACATTTTTACATTTACAAAAATTATTCATTAATGTCATCCCAAAGGAAGAGAAAAAATAAAAAATAAAATAAAAATTACAAAACAAACAAAAACAAACAAAAAAATGTACCACACAGTAGCATGTGAACATAGGGGAATTTTTTTTTTTTTTTATTTATTATTATTTTCTCCCTCTGATCTCAGATGAAATCCGATCTTATTGGTTTCACATAATTTAGCCATTCTTTCCATGTTTTGTCAAAAATTTCGGTATCTAGTCTTAAAACATAAGTAAGTTTCTCCATTACATAAATGTCATGCATCACTTCGATCCAGTCTCCTGTTGTTGGTGCATCAGTTTTTAACCATTTTCTAGTAACCCCCTTTTTTCGCTGCTAGTAGCATAATCCTGAAAAGTTTATTATTTAATTTTCCTTTTGGGGTGGTGTAAACAGCGATTTATTAACACTGAATTCTAACCTCTAACTCTGTCCCTGAACTCAGTGTTAAAGATCGATTGTGTAACTTTTCTGGTGGAGGGTCGGGGAATTGTGGGGATGTTTCGTCTCGGTCACAGTCAGATTGCCTTTTTTTTTCTAGGTAGGTTTTTGAGTTATAAAACCATCTGTAATTGCAGGTAGATGCGTTTAATGTCATTTTGTGGAATATTCTAAGCAAAAGAATGACATTTCCATTGTCACAAGGAAGTGACAGACCCCCCGCCCGCAAAGTTACACAGTGCACCTTTAAACCATTGGGATTCTAGGATAATGTAATGTCATATGAAGGCAACTCATCGAGGTAAATTACTCCAGCGAGTATCTGGCCCGCACAATTTAAATGTCCGGGAGTGTTCCTCTCTGACATGATCACTGTGACCCACATCTCCGGCTGCAGCTGCATTTCACTGGGGAGTTTTGACATTTCCCGTTGTGCTCTTTTTAGTTCATTTTCCTCCAAAGCCCAAGCTCTGACACATCTGCCTCCTTATTTTAGAGCTGAGCGTCTCTCCGCCGCTCCTCGCTGTTTCAAAGGCCCGGCTCCAGACAGCACGGCTCCGCTGACGTACCCCTGAATATGCCACAGCGGTGACAATGAGCCCTCCGTGTGCACTGGATTTACGAGGGGCAGGTCTTAATAAAAAGCGACCCTGAAAGCTTTTGGTGCTATTAGCCAACATGTCCGCGCGATTTATGGCCCTGACGATATCTACCAAAGTCTTCAATGCAGCTTTTCATTTTAATGTACATAATGTCAATTCACTCTGACCAATTGGCCTTTAAAAATGAAGGGGTCAGGAAAAGCTCCAATTAATTATTGTCGCAAATGTCATGATTGAGTCGGGCTTTCAATCGATTTTTTAACTAATCATGTGGCAGTGTTGACAATATTATATATAGTTTGTATTACGTAATAATCCGAGCAGCACTAATATAAATTGATGAATATACCTTTATTCTGCATTGAATTTGTTATCAGAACTAGAATAAATGCATTACAAAATTAAAAGAAGAAAAGAAAATAAGAATAAATGTCTAAAATCTGATCCAAAGGTTGGCAAATCCCACTCCTGGCATAAACATTGTGGTTAGAGCAATATGATTCACTTGCTCACAGGTTTGTGGATCAGTTCCAAATCCCACAAGCAAATACTCACTGTTGTGTTCTTGGGCAAGGCACCTTACCCTCCTTACCGCTTGTGTCTGCGAGCGATGGTGACTGGCACACAAAGCATTTCTGTGTGTATCAGTCACTAGTGATGATTTTAGATGATGTTTTCATATCTCATTTGTGTGCGTTGTTGTTGTCACATTTATACTGCAGTCCTCCTCCCTAATCCCCCTTTGATTAGCCGCTAACAACATTCATCACAGAGGAGGAAAACATTGTTTCATCCTTGTAACTTAAACGATGCACTCGTATTCTCCCAGCGTCCTCATTGCCTACGCTGTTTGTTTCCTGTGGTCCCTCATGCCCCTCACGAGCCACCATACCCCTCCTCCCCTCTCCCCAGTGGCCCCCCTACGGTAGCGCAGCCACCAGGGGGCATCCCCATATCGGGACCATCCCAGGAGAGGGGGTGGCTAATGAGCTACGTGTACTTTCCACTGTGAAGTTAGCTTTTTACCTTGAGATAAAACTTACAAAACACGCCTGAGGTCTACAGTGAATAAAGAGTCATCTTTACATGCTGCTGTAATTATATCATTTGTTAACATCATCAAGCAATCTCCCCGAGCTATGCAAATCAAACCTATGTTAATTATGCCAAGACTGGATTCTAGCTATTTTGTAAAATGTAAATGAAGACCGGTTTGGAGTTGGAAAGAGTTGAACTTAATCAAATTAGCAGAAATGGGAGTGGAACTCAAAAGCTGCAATGAAGCACAATTACTCTTACTGCAAATATATGACGCAGTGTAAAATAACGGGGCAAATAAACACAAATAACAGTTTGTGGGGCAGCAGCAGCTCAGGAGCTCGGACCTTCACCCACTCCAGGCTCTGCTTCTGGCTTTGCATTCTGACTCTGTCCCTGGGAGAGACTTCAACTTGTGTTAGATAAGCTGTTATGCCTGTGTGACTAGTGGTAGTTTAAGTAATCTTACAGGCTCAGATTTGCACTTATGTTACTATGAGTTTGCTCCTATACATGTCACAGTGACCATAACCGTACAGTGGTAATCCTCCTTTTTTTCAAAATCAGGTAGAAGAGATGTATTTGTTTTGCAGGAAATCAAAATGGATTAGATCAGTGTAAAGTCAGAAATCTCAGGTACATTTATTATCACATTAGTTTGTGTCAGGTATCGTTCAGAATTTAGTTTGATTAATTACCCCTAAAGAGTAGGATCTGTGGCATTTAGTGCAGTGTAGTATCCTGCAGTTCTTATCAGTTCTATCCCACAGAGCTATATGTCACGCAGCACACACAAGCAATACACACAAGCAATACACACAAGCAATACATGGTGACACAGTACACACACAGACACAGCACACACACAGACACAGCACACACACAGACACAGCACACACACAGACACAGCACACACACAGACACAGCACACACACAGACACAGCACACACAAACACAGAGTTATACAGAAACACAGTGCACATAAACAGTACACAAAAATACAGGTCTATCTCTGCAGTGGCCTCTCACTAAATGGGGAGAACTATTGTAGTGCAGCTTTCAGCGGGCTCCCGAGGAGCCCCGTCGCTCATGACATTTCTAAATGCACAAACTGCATTCAGGGCCACGCCGGGGTCGATGGCACAACACGCTTTAGCTTTTCACTCAGATGTTTCTAAAGAATGCACAGACAATAATACCATGTGCATGTACATCTATTTAAACTTTCGCAACAATCCGATGCCATGCAGATGTACCAGGACCAAATCTGCTTTCAGAAACACCAGACCTCATTGTCCCCAAACTTATACTGTATACACATGGTGATAGATAATGTCTATAGAGCAAGTATATAAAACAAAGTGCAGTATAGTCAGGTATAACAGATTGAGTATGAATATGAATGAGCTCACAGTAATAATTGTATTTGTTTGTTTTCAAATAATTAATACAGTTTTTGACATGAAACATCATTTTCCATGAATTTAATTGGTCAAAACATCTGCCACATGAACAATGTTACATTTTCTTAACAATGCAGGAAGAACTTGTTTTTGTGATTTCTGTTGGATTGAGCTGTTGGATTCATAAGTGTAGACTATGTGTCACATAACAGCTTAACCACACCATGTAAAAATGGAAAATGACTCAATTTGGTGTGAAAAGTGTTATCTTTCTGTATCTCCCTTAGATCCAGACTGTTTTATGTGTTTTATGTGCATCCTCTTAACCTTTGTAACACTTTGCACAGATTCAGTATTAAGTGGTCTCTGTTGTTTAGACCATTGGGACATTGGTTTGTATTGTGCATCGATGACACGCCTTTGATTATTCATGATGTTTATCCTCCTCTTTTCCACTTCCTGTATCCATGGATCAGAGGGAAAATATCAGCTCAATTATGGGAAGGGAAGCAGCAAAGTAATAATCTCCTATGAATAATGAATGGACTTAATGGTCTGAAGTATCGCTGGATGTATACGGGAAGACTGGAAATGTCAAGTACACATAGTTACCTGGAACACATTATGCTGTGGGAAAACTAGATGCAAAAACAAGCGTTTCTTAATACACTGATACAGTAACTCCTGAAGTAAATACATACTCTTTATACT
>KN490753.1:1790-32750 GCA_000787155.1 Scartelaos histophorus | reverse complement strand
ACAAAAAAAACTTTGCAGGACCAAAGTTATTCCTCATGTGCCTTATGCATTCAGATCTTCCCAGTTATTCACTGTGATGATATTAAAAGTGCTTTTCACAACTTTTTGAGAGACCAGACCGAGTGCTGTCACAATGACAATGACTGGCATGCTAACAATGCACTTTCGGATTTCCAGGGTATAAGAACAGTCATTAGAATAGCGACAGACAATGCACAGCGTCTAAATTTTCCTAAGAGCTGCTTATACACTAAAGGTTTTGCTCAAATACCGTATTTTTCGGACTATAAGGTGCATCTAAAATCATGACATTTTCTCAAAAATCAACAGTGCTCCTTATAATCCAGTGGCCTTATGTGTGACCTTTGGTTGTGTTTAACCTCCAACCGATTTGATGTTGTCCACATTAGTCTAATAAGGTATTAGTGGGCGAGTCAGGAGGAGTAATATGTTGGCCACATATAGGGCGACTGTGCAACATACCGGTAGTTCTGCCGTGTGCTGTACAAGGACCCAAAATGCACCTGTTAAGAGACATGCACCATGCAGATTTCAGCTTTTGTATTTTAGTGTTAAAACTGAACAATGTTGAGAGGGATCCGGGCATGTTTGATGCCCAAATCACCCAACTGTTAAACTTGGATTTTTGTGTTAGCTACAACTGAGAGTTATTGTAAATGACCTGAATAAAGTTCGATTTATTCGACGCACGTTTTGTTTCTCTTATTGTGCCTTATAATCCGATGCTCCTTATGTGTGGACAATGACACAACTGACATATTATTTGATACTGTGCCTTATAATCCGGTGAGCTTTATAGCCCCAAAAATTTGGTACATGGAAGAAAATAGGGTAATCTCAAATAACAGTTTTTTAGTCACTCTCCTGCTTTTGTGGAAAATCAAACTGCTAAACATGGAACACTCAGGGTGATCCCAGGCTCCTGAAAATGTGCTATTTAAATCCATTTTGTCTTTTCACTTTTCTGACAGTGTTTGACCCCACTCACTGCAAAGTATCAGTTGTGTATTAATCATCTTGTATTAATCTTCTTGTGAATATCTTTTGAAGTAAAAAGACATTTATAGTGTCTTCTCTTTATCAGTTTCTATATATTACACATAAATACAGGTTAAAACAGTGAGTCTCTCACTGTGTTATATAGGCCCCTCCATCATGCAGACACTAGTCATAAGACATTAAAGTTAAAAGCCTGCCTACTTCAGCCATATTTACTGTTGCGACTCACAGTAACAGCCCCAGAGAGCTCACCTTTGACCCATATTAATGATAATCTTTCACACAGAGATGGGCACTGGTCCTGATGATGCTGTTATGACTAATTCAGTGACCCATCGCTGCAGAGACATGGGGGCGGATGCACACGGGGGGAATATGGCCCCATTCTGTCACTGTGGTCCAGCCGAGAAAAGAGGAGTGTTTATCCTCCGGACGAAAAGAGGCTCATGTACATATTTATTTCACACTAGACTGTAAACAGGATCAGAGCTTCCAGACTCTGAACTCTAAAGCTAGGCCACCACTGCTCCTTTACACGTGCAGGAGCAGCAGCTATAGTCCAAGCTCCCCCCCACAAAACAAATCATCCAGGAACACGTCTGTAAATGTCCTATTATTATTGATCGTATCTCAGAACATTTTTATTTTCCCCTGCCTCGTATTTCCACCCACTTGTCTGTACTTACTTGGGATTATTCAACAAAATCTCCTTTTTTATGACTTATTTTTCTCTTCTGTTTTGACTTGTACATATGCATTTATATAATTATTCCTTATTTGATTTAATACCAGTCTCTTGCTATCTTTTTAGCTACTTATTTAGAATATATTATTACATTTATATATTATGTTATTATAATATATTGTGATGTGTGAGTTACTGTGCCCAAATAGTTTCCCTAGTGGATCAATAAAGGTTGTTTAAGTCTAAAAAAACAAAAATGTACATAAATGTAAATATGCTGCTTACAGACAAATGAGGGAATATTATTTTTGAAAGTTTTACATTTACCTCATCATATCATACCCATAGGAAAAATTGTCCTGTGCATTTGACCCATCCTTCAGTGCGACTGGGACAACCACGAGCAGTGAGCTGGACATGGAGACCCACCTCCAGATGTTGAGGACTTATCTGGAGAATTTGACCTTGTGCATGTTTTAGGTTGATGAGGAACTTCTTGTTAAGTGGCCAGTGCTTGCCACCGCTAAATTTTTTTATTATTAACTTGAAAATTTACAAGTAGTTGTCAGCATTAAGGGTGCACTATTGCTGCATTTTATTGTGCTCAGGACTCGGGGAAAAAAAACAACTTCCAACTCCAGTTCTGAGACTCAAACGTGGGCTAGCTGGGAGCAGACTCAGATTTATCGACTACCGACGTTCAATAGAATGCAGCATTAGGTGTAACATTTCGGTTGGGGGTCTGTCACCTTCTTGTAGTTCTATGGATAAGTCATTGCTCTGCCTGGAATGTTCCACAGTATGACATTAAACAGCTCTACTTTACATTTATTAAATCACAGGTGGTTTTAGAGCTCAAAAATACCTAGAAAAACGGGCATTCTGACTGTGAGCGGGGTCGCCTCTCCACAGATCTGACCTGTAACTTGTTCTGGTCCCCGTGAAGTTAGAAAGGTTTAAAGTTATACAGTGAAACATTCCAGACAAAGCAACAACATCTCCATGGAGAATACCACACCAGAAAAGCTGAACATTTGTACTGAAAATACTACAGAACACTACCAAACAGTACGAGTTTCACAGACTAAGCAAAACAAATTGGAGAATGAAGTACAGAGCAGTGGGCATATGTGGATGGTAAAATGGTGTCTTGAATAAGAGATTAAAGGTCCTATATTATCCAAACTGAGTGCTAACGTGAGAGCTAACATGAGAGCTAACATAAGTATATAAGCTTGTATAGGCTTGAAAGTAGCGCCAAGCGATTAAAAGGTCGGACTTTCTCATTTCACTCTTTTGAACACAAATTCTTTTGAGAAGAAAAACGCTTCCCGGACTACTTTCGTCAGCACCAAAACCGGGCAAGAACTCGACTCAGGGGACGCCTGTTATTAAGACGTTCCGCAATATTTGAAAAAGAAAATGATTTGTGTGTTATAGCTATACCCTCTGATATCTCCATAGGCACAACCATGTAGCAGCCTCCAAGTAAAAAGTTCCACAGTGCACCTTTAATATGTTAAATGAGCGTTTTTACCCTGTACGTGTCGTGAAACTCTGTATTTAATCGTATCTTTATGTCCCGTGTAACTCAATCCTCATCTGTATTTATTTGTGGAATGCCTTTGAAGCCGATGGAAACTTCTGCATTGTGGCTGTTGTGTCTGGCCCACTCCCCCGCTGAGGAAACATCTAAACACACATGAAAGAAGCCCACCAGCCCTAATGGGACCTCCACACGTGAGCAGACCACCTCCATGCCAGCGCCACAGAGCATACCTTTCTTGGAGGTCTGGTCTTCGCAGTTCTCGTAGGTACATGGACCCCAGGCGCCCCAGGGAGACACTTGGCACTCGATGGGGCAGGGGAGGTGGCACAGCTGGGACCGGTTTGGCATGGGACCCTCGCACAGCCGGTTTTCCACTGGGGGAGAAGCTGTAGAGACAAAACACGACATATTAATAACATACTGCAGATTTATAACAGCTCGGACGCTTTGTAGCTTCATGAGGCAGATTTATGTTTTATGTAATGTCGCCTGATTTTGTGTCTTGGCCCCAGTCTTGAGGTCAAAATGTGTCAGATGTGTACTGTCTGCATTATGTAACTTCTGCTTTTTCCATTTAGATGTTTTAGATAACCTGGAATGTTCCACAAAACGACATAAAACACAAAAATGGAGACACAAGGCTAAACATTACTGATCAGATCTGTAGAAGCAAATAACTTGTTTGTTTGGTATATTTGAGCAACAAACAACTGTACGTGAATTGATTTTATTTATTTACTGATTTTAGAAAAGGGGGAACAGTGCGTATTAATGAACGTTTAGACATATGTGAATATGCCAGAGTACTGCCTTGTGCTAATTTCCATCTGCAGACCTCGTGACAAGAATGAACGCAAGATAAAAGGCTTAATGCCATACTGTGGGACATATCTCCATGGAGCATCCAAAGCTCATTACAGTACATTCAGTGTTTCTCGCAGCGCTTTAGTTAGTTAGTTTAGTTAGAGCTGTGACCTTGACGACAAATGCCCCCCCGCCTTGACTATGTCCCTTAGGAAAAACAAAACAAAACAAAAAAGCTCTGCATCACTAATAATAATCTCTGCCTCCCCATCTCAAACTTTCACCAGCCCATAGCTTGGATCAGTCATGGTGAAATGTGGCTACATACCTGTTCTTTTCTTGCCTGTTTTTAAAGGAAAGTACAGTGCGTCTAGACAGTTGAGCTTAGTGTTTTTGTTTGTATTATTCAATTGATTGTATATGTCTGTATGTCTGACACTGCTGCTCTTTACAGATGTCCCTCATTTATCACAGTTATGTTTCATAAATAAGCCGCGATAGGTGAAATCTACAAAGTAGTCAGCTTTATTTTTTACGATTATTATATATAGGAATGAAGATTTTAGCACATTTCTCTCTTGTTTAAATACTAATAAAGTTCAAACCTCTGTAGCGATCTAGCAGCAGAGTTGTGCCCCCCCCAGTCGCCAAGTCTGAGTGGCCGAATAGCGATCTAGCAGCAGAGTTGTGCCCCCCCCAGTCGCCAGGTCTGACTGTGGCCGAATGGTCAAGGAAAAGTCTAGGGCCGTTTTTTGGTCCCTGTCCACCCCTGATGCAAACATACAGCTCTTCAGGGTCCTGCTTCCAGCAATCAAACATTTATGTAAATTTGGCTGAACACATTCTGTACTGTACAGGACCCGGCACAAAGGAGACTGAGTGGCAGTGTCTACAGTCCTTTTAGTCAATCTGGACACAGAACACAATATCGTCACACCCCGGTCCTCACTTTCACCGGCATAGTATCTCTGCTCGCAGGTTTTCACTTTCGCTTTTTGCCAGCACTGAATCACTGACGCAATCCCCACCCCAACCCGAATTTTCTGACATTATTAGTTACCCTTGGTGGTGGTACGCTCCTAATGTAGCCACAGCTGCCCTGGGGTAGACTGACTGAATTGAGGCCACCGATCTCTCCATCTGCCCTTGAATCAACATCGACTCTTACGCACAAACATTCATACTAGGTGAAGCATCTTGCCTATGGACACAACAACACCCCGCTGTGGCACCTGACACCCCAAGCTCCCATCCAAGTATCAGTCGGGCCCAGTCCTGCATTACAAGCAGTTTCGACCACAGGTGAACAGTAATTGGATCTATGAGTTTATATATGAGTCCTATATTACATTAAACAGACTTTTGTGAGATTTAAGCCATGTTAGAATGACGTTACCTCCTCAAAAATACCCTTTATAACCCTTTAATTATTCTGTCGACATCTCCAAAGCTCAAAATGCCGTCGTTTACAAGCTTTTCAGGCTAACTTTTACTTTTAGTTCGGTAGAGATTAGCGAATCCAGGGCGGAAATGATTAAAATATTTCTAGTGAAGGTGTGTGGAGTTTAAAAACACATTGGAGCACTTCCTGTATTACTCTACGACATCACAAGGAGGAACCGTGTTTTCGGTTTGAGCAAAGAACTCTGTATAAATCTGGAAGTTTGTGTGTTAAACATGTGCAAATGAAACGAAACGCAACTCCAGTCTGTTTGAGATGAGGAAATTATAACAGAAAATAGGGTAATATGGACCTTTTAATTTTATGATAATGAAATGAATTTTACTTGTGGCCCCGTTCACTCTGCATACATAAATATATGCAAATGTGCGATCAAAGTTAAGCTTGTCCGCACAGCTCTATAAATAACAGAGATACAAGAAGCACACACCTGCAGCTTTGAAGTCTGTTTAAGTTAGAGCTCAGAAAAACAAGCTGTACTTTTTGGATTGTACTTTCCACATGCAGTACTGCAAATACAAAAATACACATTCAGAATATTTTGAGTAACTATTTCGGCGCAGTTTCTCTCTCTATTTAAACTCTTCTGGATGTTCCATGTTATATCCATCTAGCATTTGTTCATTATGTGTGTTTCTATTGCTCAAAAACACAATAATTCCTTCTGCGAAAAGGTGCGCCTCTCCACAGATCCGAACTGTAATGTAGTGTAACGCTGTAACCTGCTGTAACCGTACGTATTCAGAGCGTCTTAACTCTTCTCCGCGATGACTTTTGAAGCGCTTTTATCAGCGATCGGACCAGACCTACGCAGAGTTTTGCCGTCACTGTACAGCTAACAACAACTAGCAACCCTACACGCACTTCCTGATGACTGGAAAACACAGCTGACGTCAAAAGCTGCTTATAAAAGATGCTATCTGTACTGGGGTGAGATACTTTTTGCTCAGATACGTGGACGAAATCGGGTACACGGCCTTGGAAAGTGCGCTGTAACTTTTTGGGGTCCATGGAGATGCTAATGCTCTGGGTTAAATTGCTCACAGTAGGGAATTAAATAGACCTGTGTCGCATTTGTTGAACTTTTTTTTATTGTAAAAACTCTTAAAAAACCTCCAAACTCCATAAATTTAACCTGAAATGTGCTTCCGTGGAGATTCAGAAGTTCATGGTCATGCTGTATGACATCTTAGACACATCACCATGGAGACAAGCAAGTGACGGACCCTCTACCCAAAAGCTACACAGTGCAGCTTTAATATTCAGAATAGCTACTTGTTTGTACTTGTGTATGCGCGTTTTACCCTTTTATTCTAGTCATGGGATTTTGGCTCCTCTGCGTCTCTTTTCATTTTTATTTATATGACAGAAGCCAAAGTAAGGCTAAATTATCTACAACCTAATCACAGAGAGAAATTACCAAGACTCAGATTTGCTTTTGTAAAATGATTCAAACAAAGAATGTGACTGTGTTTACCCTTTGAAATGATGAAAATCTAAATATAACTGCACTACAATAATAACTATTGAAAAACGAACTATTATTATTACTTCAAATTTGCTTTTTTTGTGTACTCATATTGCCTACTCTGCATTTTGGTGGATTTTTGCATTGGTTCAGCGTTGAGAGGTGTAACTTTTCGCTTGGAGGTCCATCACCTTTTTGTGGTTCTATGGATATGTCATTGCTAAGCCTGGAATGTTCCACAGTATGACATTAAACAGCTCTACTTTACATTTATTCAATTACAGGTGGTTTCATAGCTCAAAAATACCAAGAAAAACTTGCATTCAGGTTTGGTCTCTGTGAAGATAGAACGGTTTAATGCCATACTGTGAAACATTCCAGACAAAGCAATAACATCTTCATCCTCCACCAGAAAAGTTACACAATTGTACCAAAAAAATACTACGCAACACTACCAAACTGTACGTGTGTCACAGATTAATCAAAAAAATAAGAGAATGAAGAAAATACAGAGCAAAATGGCATCTTGAAAATAAGCGATTAAAGGTTCTGTATTCTCCAAAATAGACTCTTATGAGCTTTAAGTCATGTTATAATATTGTTACCTCATCAAAACCAGACCTGGAGTTGTGTTTAGTTTCATTCACACATTTTTTTTTAAATATTTGAACATCTCCAAAGCTCAAAATGCTCTTTTTCACTTTGTAATGCTTTGGGTATTTTAAAAAAATTGAGACATATTTCCCTTCGTTTGTATCTTTTACACGCAAACAGCAAATTCGTCTCTCCAAACGAATCTTTCTAAACGCTCTGGCCAGAGTGGAGAATCCAGGAAAGTATGGATTTTTAGACAGATATTTGTTGTTCAGAAAGGAATTGGAAGCGATTCTTTATTCATTGTTGACGAACTGAGGATTCCGATTGGTTTGCGGAAATATTTTTGCTTCTTAACATACCCGACTATATGTAAATGTCGCTTTGGTTTTGAAATACTGCTATATATTTTTTTTTATTCAGTAGAGATCGGCAATTCCAGGTCTCAAATAATCCAGATGTTTCTAGTGAAGGTGTATGGAGTTTAAAACCACAGTGGAGCACTTCCTGTATTGGTGTATGATGCCACAATTTAATTTTTTTGTATTAGAGAGTAGAATAAAGCCTAAGTTTCTGTGCTAAACATGTGTGAATGAAACAAAACACAACTCCAGGTCTGTTTGTGATGAGGAAACAACACGGATCACTGCAAATACAACTCCGAGGGGGCAAATGAGGAGTGGAAACGTGGTTAAAAGCTCCGAAAAGTCCATCTTGCATAATAGATCCGCTTTAATCCATTTCCCATCACTGTTCACAAGTGAGACTTCCCAAACACGGCCCATAGGAAACATATGTGGATGTCCTGCCTCATTTCAAACTGAAACACAACACCAGACACAAGATCAGCCCATTTGGAACGATTTAAAACGCCCACGCAAACAGACACACGAGTAAATACTGGGATAACTCTCGCTGACAGATTCAGAGCTGCAAAAATTAATCACCTAATCACTACGGGCAGAGGTGGGGAGTACAGTTTTCCATTTACTTGAGTACAAAATTGTGCTTTCCTGAGTACTTTTTGAGCAGCATACTCTTACTTCTACTTGGGGAATATTTTTATTGAAGTAACAACAGTTTGACTTTTAAGTATACATTGTGTTTAATATATTATCAAGCCCTGAAATTCCACAGTAAATTCAAGTGGCTGTTTCCTATTGGTCCTTCTCTTCAGTGGGCGGGGCTAATAGTTAAACAGATGAGGTTTTGTTTAGGCTTATTTCGACCAATCAGATCAGTTCCCTGCAGCATTTCCTGTTTGTTACCATAAACTATTTAATTGAGTAAGAAAATGTGCTTTTCCGAGTACTTTTCTAACACCATACTTTTACTTCTACTTGAGGAATGTTTTTATTGAAGTAACTTTGACTTGAATAAAAGTTTTGGTCCCTTTTTCAGACTGTGAGTAAACAACAAAAGCTACAATATGAATTGATTTGAAAATGTGTGTTTTTTTGTTTGGCTCATTTGTGTGTCTGTCCTTTGAAAATACCAGATTTGGTTTATCAATTAATGTTTTGTTCTTCAAATTACATTTTGAAAGGGGAAAAAAATGGTCTGCTAGACAAAAGTTTATTTGAAAAGACATTATGAAAAATCTACAATTAGAAAAAATCTGGTAGCTACTCAAGGGAAATCTGGGAATATTTTCTTATATTAGGCAACCACTTAAAGAGTTTTACAATGTCACAAATGTGTAAAAAAACAAGCAGAAAAGAATATTATAGTACGATAAATCCTCTTGTTGATAATAGTTGTTTTTTTTCTTTCTTTTTTTGTTGTTGTTGTTGTTTGTATGGTTTTGTTTTTTTTTATAATCTTTGTTATAGTGTATATTTTATATGTGCACCTGATTTACAGAAAAATTCAATACATTTTTTTTTTAAGGTTTATTTGGTCGATCCAGTTGACAAATTTTTGAGTTTTTACACTTTAACACTGTACGACCATAACCTCCACCATATGACGTACAACATCTGAGTCGTTGTTCTGATGACTGTATATACAGCCGTATGTACTAATGCTCCATCGTATTCTGTGAATACCTTCTAATGCCCTTAAGGAATAATATAGTTATTTAAGTAATATAGTTATTTAAGTTTTAGATTTAGATTTAGTCTTCCTGCCCTTATCTTTAAAATTGAACATTTGATTGTTTTGTGTTTTGTGTTGTGTGTTGCGCTGAAACCAAAAAAAGTTCCTAACTCGTGAATTGTCTTCATTTTCACTGGTCATGGCAATAAAAGTTTTCTGATTCTGATTCTGATTCTGATTTCCTTTTGCTATGGTTTCTACCTTGACAAATTTGAAGGATTTTACACACATCCTACAAATTACATTAACTTACAATTAAAACTCAGATGTTTTGTCCTAACATTTACTCATTACTTGAGCAGTTTTCCCAAATAGTTTTACTTTTACTTGAGTAATTTCTTGCTTAAATTGATTGGGAATATTACACTTCTACTTCTACATTCTAATTGTTGTTCAATTCACTAATGAAACTACTATCACATAGTAATAATAATGCCTTGTGTGTTTTTATTGCCTTTATTCTTTCACACTGTACTGTAACTAACAGGAGAGGCTGCCAAACTGCCTCTCTGCCATGTGATCCACACCAATCTTTTGCTCACACAACACTTTTATACTCAGCAAAGGTGAAGTGTGAAGGACACAATTTGGAACTTGGTTTGAGCAGGAATCAATAGTCCAACCTTCAGATAAGGGGATCACTGCTATAACTGCTGGGTCTGATGTGCCCACAGCATCGGATTTGTGAAGTTGTAGTGTATTGTTATGTATTCTAGTCCAATGAGGTTCATTTGGTCTTTGGATAATTTATGTTATTAAGTTCTCCAACGAAGAGTTTGTTTGGCGTATCTAGTTTCGACTGCTCAGTAGTGGACTTCCTCAGAATGGTCATGTGATGTTGCTGTGACCAATCCCGTCCACTTAATGTCTAGATCAAATTTCATAAACAAACACTTTCCAAAATGCTGCACAAATACATACCAAAAGTAGTAATGGTAAAATAAGATTTAATCAGACCAGTCTAAAAATAATAAACCACTAAAATGAAATAAATAAATCAAACCATTAAAAAACATAAAGATAAATTAATAAAATAAATAAAATACACAGAGGACCACACAACTCATATGGTGTTAAAAGTCATGTTTGGTCAGCTGATTTCTACAGGTTTTGGCGCTGCCTTCCGACCAGTGGAGCAGGATGTTTTGTACACAGCAAAAACTGGAGGGTTTAAAGTTCAGGGTAAAATATTTCAGCTGTTTTAACACAAAAACTGTTATTTTAACTATTTGAAAATTAAATGTGGGTTTGAGTCAGGTTTATTTGCTACAGTTGATTTGGTTAAAGTGAATTCACCTCCCACCCTCCACATCACAGAAGAGCAGTTTGAACCAGTTCTGTAAATAATTTCATTTTAAATTAACTAAAATAAAGTGTAAAAATAAAACATCTCCTTAAATTAACTAAAATAAATTGGAAAAATAAAACATCTCTGTATGTTGTTTAGCTAAATCAGGATAACCCTACAAAGTGTTATCAGTTTATTCTCAAAACGTTAATATAACTCTTAATTTCGGGGGTTAAACAGGAACTTTGGTCCAGTGTTACTTAATTAACATTTCCAAAAATATTAAATTAACCGATTAGACTCATATAAAACCTGAGAAAATGTTAAAATTGATTCTGTGAGAGTTGATTTTAAAACATTTTTTTTAGCTGTGTATCGTATTTTTATATATTTATGGAGAATTGTGTGGAATGTAGTGGGAGCATGTGGGACATAGTTTCACGGGCTGAGGATCGCAGCGCAAACCGCAAAGAGAGTTCCAATTATGGAGCTCCAAAAGGTCGATTTTAAATAACACCCCGTCTTTAAACTCCAGCCCTTTCACAGCTCGATCACATGACATAAACACATTCTTTTGTTTCCTGGAAGCTCCTTTTTCTTTCCTCCACTATCTGCACCCAGCCACGCTCCATTATCATAGCATGTTTACACACACAGAGATCTGCCCCAGCTCTGCGGTATCAGCCCCGCTCCTCCACCGTGTCGGCGTCAGGGAGATAAATTAGCCGTGATTATCTGGCAACCGCATCGCGAGGGCCCATAAACCGCAGACCCACAGCCCACACGTGAGGCCCCCCCCCCCTTCGCACGTCTAACTCAGAGCGAAAAGGAGACGGTTTCACGAGGAAAGACGAGAGACAGGACTCCCCGGGGAACTTTGTGCCATAGAAAACAAAGATGGTGTCAGGAGGCAAAACAAGTCTGTGGGTAGAATGCAGTACAGAGTAGTATTACACAGAGAGAGTGTGTATAATGCAGTACACAGTAGCGTTACACAGACAGGAGATGAGGTGCAGGCACGGTGAATATATATGTTTATTATGGAACATGTAAGAGGTCTATAGGGATGGCACAGCAGCTATGAAAACAGAGGAGACAAAGATTTCAAACCACAAAAGGCGAAAGAAGGAATTTCCAATGATACAACTTATTTCTTTAGCTCTCAAACCCTTTCATACATTGTTAAAAGTCCCATACGACGCCATTTTCCGATCTAGTTTATAATGTAGTTTCATCGTCGCAAACAAACCTTTAATTCAGACATGTTCAACACACAAATCCTGCAAATTTCTTCTCTTAAAGTTCTTCTCTTAAACATAAAAAACTGTTCTACATTGTGATCTACCTCATCACGTAGTAATATAGGAATGTACAGCTTCACTGGATAATTTGGATAATTTCATCACTGCGATTTACGATTTCTACTGAACTAAAGGTAAAAAGTAGCCATTAATTTGAAAGCGACGACTATGACATCATAAAGTGGAACAGAGCGTGTTGAAATTTGGAGATGTAAATAGAGTAATAATAAAGGATTACTTAAACATGTGTGAATGAAACAAAACTCAAATACAGGTAAGTTTTGAGGTAGCAACTAGTGTCGTAGTACTCAAGACCGGCCTCAAGACTTTTTTTTTTTACGGTTTTTGTCTAGTCTTGAACTCGACCACATTTGGACTCGGTCTTGTCTCGGATTCAACTGCGTTTGGACTTGGTCCGGTCTCAGACTCGACTGCGTTTCTCGGATTCGACTGCGTTTGGACTCAGACTTGTCTTGGTCTTGAAGTGCTTGAACTCGGTCTTTTCTAGGACTCGACCACATTTGGACTCGGTCTTGTCTCGGATTCGACTGCGTTTGAACTTGGTCTTGTCTCGGACTTGAAGGTGCTTGAACTCGGTCTTTTCTAGGACTCGACCACGTTTGGACTCTGTCTTGTTTCAGAGTCGACTGCATATGGACTCTGTCTTGTCTTGGACTCGACCACATTTGGACTTGGTCTCATCCCGAACACAACCACGTTTGGACTTGGTTTTGTCTCGGACGCAACCACTTTTGGACTCGACCATGTTTGATAAAATGGAGACAGATTTATAAAAACATTGATATAAATGTGCTAAAATAACAGTAAAATACAAATGAATGTTGAAAATGACAAAGATGGTCTTGATTTGGTCTTGATGGGCTGTAGTCTCGGTCTTGTCTCGGTCTCGACCCTCAGAGGTCTTGATCTTGTCCTGGTCTGGGACAGGTCTTGGTCTCGATTAGTGCGGTCTGAACTACAACACTAGTAACGACATTATAACATGGCTTAAGCTCTCAAGAGTCAATTTTGTGTAACACAGGACCTTCAAGAATAAGGTACCTTCATCATAAACATGACAAGAATAAGATTTCCATAGTACTAGATATTTCTCATGAACTTTTAGAACTCTGATTTATGTTTAAAACCTTTCACTGAGCAATAAAACTGAATATTCTGCGAGTTCAGGAGACAAACTTGATGAGAGCTGCGTTTGCAAACCCCAAAGGACCTGGACAGAACTTCTCTGGACAATGTTTTGGAAACTTTCAACTTTCTGGCAGTGAGGCTGTAACAGTCATCTGCATTTCGCCTCAGAATTGTAGTTAACTTTTGTCCAAATTTGTAAGTTTTATAGCAGATCATTTGTGTCATCAGATTTTGAGTTTTTGAATTTCTCAGTTTGAACTTTTTAACTGTGAAAAAAACACTTGAATTGTTTTTTATTCTGAATTTCAGATGAATTTATAAAAGGTGCACTATGTAACTTTACGGTTGGGGGTCCGTCACCTGCTCGTTTCTATGGATATGTCAATGCTCCGCCTGGAATGTTCCACAGTGTGACATTAAACAGCTTAACTTTACATTTATTCAATTATAGGTGGTTTTATAGCTCAAAAATACCTACAAAACAGGCATTCTGTAACTTGGCCTGGTTTGGTCTCCATGGAGATTGAATGGTTTAATGTCATACTGTGAAACATTCCAGACAAAGCAATAACATCTGCATGGAGAAAATCATAAAAAACTGTTTCCAAAGTGCTGTGCAAATACATAGTAAGAACTACAGTAATAAAATAATGATAAAATAAATGCTCAGGTTTAATCACACTAGTCTTAAAACAATAAAACCAGTAAAGTAAAATAAGAGTCAAAATCATAACCATATATAAATGGACATGGCTAACCTGCTAGTCTTTCCTTACTAAATATACTTGTCATTGGAATTCCAAATATTAAATTCTACTAATTTGAGTATAAAACTGCAAGAATCGATGAGCTTCATTTGACTGGAGCTGAACATTGTGAGTGACTATCAAGCTAAGCTAAGTTCGAATGGATCACTTAGAATCGATTGCTCAGGCCTTGGCATCTTGGGTCTTTGCTGGAAAATGTTTAACTGCAAATTTCACACTCTGAATTTTGAATTTGTGGAATTTGAGGGCTTGGAAATATAAGTTCAGGAAATTTAAAGATGTTTTTTGTGTTTCAAATTTGTAAACATGTCAGATGTACACTTCAGCAATTGAAATTAAAGATAAAATCAAATCAGATATCTTTTTTTCCAGATATCTTTCGGAAAAATTTGAAGGGGGAAATTCAATTGCCTTTAAAATTCAAATTCTGATGAAACCCTAACCCTTTCAGTTTTCTAACGCTTCCATAGTTACAGACACCGGTCACGGACTTTTGGAGGGTGAATCACACTTGTAAACTGTGGAGTGTTTGAGACGAGGGAACGAGTCTGCAGAGAATCACATGTAAACCAGGTTTGACTGAGAGGAAAACTGCAACAAACAAACCCACGTGTGTTTGGAAAATGTAGACTTCAACTGGGCTTAAAGGTCCAATATGACACAAAACGGACTCTTGTGAGGTTTCAGCCCTGCTAGAACATTGTTACCTCCTCCAAAAGTTTACCCGGAGTTTTTTCATATTTATTCACACATATTTGAGTAATTCTTTATTATTAGTCTGTCTACATCTCCAGCTCAAAATGTTCCACCTTGTGATGTCAGGAAGCAGTAGTTTTCAAGTTCCATATCCATTTAGTTCAGCAGAAATTTGGAAATTCTTGGTCTGAAATCATCCAAATGAGTGAGTGAAAGAAACAAAACCAAAAGTATGTTTGTGATCAAGAAAAAATATAACAACATAGATCATTTTTACAGAAAAAGTTTTAAAAATTCCCCTGTCAGGCATGATTTTAGGTTTCAGATTGTACTTGCTGGTTGAAAATCGTGACATTATAAAGTTTGTGACTACATTAAAGTAAATTCCTAACTGTTACCTAGCAACCATGTAGGATACTGGTCCAAAACTCTAATGTACATAGTGATTATTTTTGACAAATAAAATGTAGAGACAAAAACATTCTACATTCCGGAATGGAGGCAGCTGGAGGCAAAAGTGAAGTGGAACATAATGTGATTTTAATGAGAAAACAAGGATTAATTTCAGAATATCACAAATTATGAAAAGTATGGAAAAGTCAAACCTCTCAGATTCATGTGAATGATTCAGAGCCCAGTTTAAAAAACACTGACAAGAGTTTATGATCCACACTAAGCATTTTTACAAAGACAAATCCACATTTTGAGACTTACTGGACAAATCCTCACAGAAATGTTGAGCTCACCACAGTTTTTCACTTCATTTACAGATATATCACACATTTCATCATAAATTATATGTTTTGTGGAGCCCAAATACTATTTTAGGGTTAGAAAACTGTATTTGTTTCATCCTTTTTAACAGAGAAGCAATGTAAATAAAATTAGTACCTTAAAAAATTCTAATTTGTTGCTTATTTCTTTTTATGTCATAAAACCATTAGCATTTAGGTCTGCTCTTCAGTTAACCCTTGTAAATATATTTTGTTAGCTTCATTTGCCTCCATTCCAGAATGTTTGACATTCTGATAACATAAAAAAACGGTTTGTAAAAGGGTCTATGGCAGGGGTGTCCAAACTTTTTGCGAAGGGGGCCAGATTTGGTGCGTGACATTTTTAACACACCAAATCTGGCCCCCTTTACAAAAAGTTTTGACACCTCTGTATTACACATTTCATCATAAATTATATGTTTTGTGGAGCCCAAATACTATTTTAGGGTTAGAAAACAGTATTTGTTCCATCCTTTTTAACAGAGAAGCAATCTAAATAAAATTAGTACCTTAAAAATTCAAATGTGTTGCTTATTTCTTCTTATAAAATCATAAAACCATTAGCATTTAGGTCTGCTCTTCAGTTAGCCCTTGTAAATATATTTTGTTAGCTTCATTTGCCTCCATTCCAGAATTTTTAACATTCTGATAATATAAAAAAGGGTTTGTAAAAGGGTCTATGAGAAGATTCTGCAAGCGTTTTTCATCAAGAAGATTATAAGACAGTAAAAAGCTCATAAGAGTCCCCCTCTTTAAGCAGACTGAGGGATACCATATTTGTTTAGGCCTATTAGTTTCAATAATTATTCAAGTAGCATAATGAATCAGAGTCATGTTCAACAGAAAACACATCCGTTCTCATTTGTTCTTCCATTCTTTACTTTCTTTACTAAACAAAAATGATCTCGAACAAACAGCAAACCCCCAAGTTTCCATTTTAGTCAATGCGTTTTATAGCAAAAAACAATTTAATAACTCTGATAGGATTTCATATTGGAACGGCTAATGCTAATTCGGAGTGGAGCATTTTGCGCAGCTCATTTGCAGTTATGATCTTATGCTAATTAGACCTTGATTGCATTTACAAAAACATCCGAACGCACTAGACTTATACGGAGAAACAGATGCTAGTGCAGAGAGGAGAAGAGAGGAGAAAGGAAGGGCTTTTAGAAGACAAAAAACAAAACCAAGAAGACACGACGAAGAAGAAACAGAGGAAACAACTCCACAGCAGAGTCAAAGATGCATTTGTGTAACTTTTTTTGGGTCCGATAATTGCTTTTCTCCATGGAAATGTTACTGCTTTGTCTGGAAAGTTTCACAATATGATGTTAAACTATTTTCATGGAGACACAATCAAACCAAGTTAGACCCAGAATGTCTGATTTTCTAGGTATTTTCAAGCTATAAAATCACCTGGAACTGAATAAATGTAAAGTAGAGCTGTTTAATGTCACACTGTGGAACATTCCAGACAGAGAAATGACATATGGATTGAAACAAGAAGGTGACAGACCCAGAACGAAAAAGTTACGTAGTGCACCTTAAACCACAGCACTGCACTGTTACATAAAATGACGGGAGCAGAAAAGGGAAAAGTCATCGACATTTTTGCTTCATGTGTGAAAATCCACGAGCGAGTTTGACGAGAGGAGCAGATCTCACAGGGAAATGTCGCAGTGGCGAAAAGTACTTTGCTTCTTTGATACTAACACTACCAGTCAAAAGTTTGGAAAGTTTGCGTTAAAGGGTCCGTATTACGCTATTTCCTGATCTGTTCTAATGTCATTTCCTCATCGCAAACAGACCTGGAGTTGTGTTTTGTTTCATTTGCACATGTTTAACACACAAACCCTGCACATTTAGGTTGAGTCCTTCTCTCAAAGATTAAACACGCTGTTCCACCTTGTGATGCCATGTGGTAAAACAGGAAGTGCTCCACTGGCACTGTGGTTTTAAACTCCACACACATTCACTTGAATCATTTAGATCATTTCAGCCCTCCAATTTCCCTGAACTAAAGGTAAAAGGAACTGTTAAACTTAAAAGATACTCCTCCATTCCTTAGCAAAATGTAGTATACTTAAACTTAATTTTATCAAGTATGCTTCAGTATAAGTGTACTTTTACTGTACAAGAAAGTATACTAATTTCATTTTCAGACTAAATTGGGGCATTTTAAGTTTACAAAAGTATTCTTTAAGTATACTTCAAAGTTTATTTTAAGTTTGCAAAATTGCAGTTTAATGTATACAACAAGTACACTCATATGTATACTATCAGTATACTTCATACATAAAGTATATCGAAAGTACACTTATCTGTATATACTGCTATACAGCTATATACTGGAAATGGTAAATGGTCTCAGTTTTATATAGAGCCTTTCCACCTTAAAAAAAATATAATAAACTATTTTTAGTTTATTATAGTATATTTTAAGTATACTTTTACAAATTTAGGTTATTTTACTAGTACTACTTATTATACTTTAAGTTTGCTTGGCATATTACTTGTACCTTACTATTTATATACAATTTATAGACATATAAAATTTACTAAATTATAAGTTTTATTATTAAAATATAAGTGCAAGTCTTAGTATTAAAGTTAATCTTAGACTTTTGGTTATACTTTTTCATATAAGCCAGGTTTACTTCACTATACTGTTCTTAAGTACATAAATACTACAGTTTATAAAAAGTCAAGTTCATGTATACTTCCTCAGTTTTAGTATAAAATACGTGAACTCATAGTACACTTGAATAAACTTCTTTTTGCTAAGGGATGACATCACAGTGGAACAGAGTATAAAATACGTGAACTCATAGTACACTGGAATAAACTTCTTTTTGCTAAGGGATGACATCACAAGGTGGAACAGAATTTTGAGTTTTGGAGATTTAGACAGACTATTAATAAAACTTTACTCAAACACGTGTGAATGAAACAAAACACAACTCCCGTTCTGTTTTTGAGGAGGTAACAATGTTCTAACATGGCTAAAAGCTCATAAGAGTTAATATAGGAGCTTTATGTAGTTACTAAGCCTGAATCCTTCTGTTGCCAGAGTCTAAACCTGCAGACAGAGGGCATATATAAGTTTGTCTTATTCTTGGTTTATGTCCAGGCCTCATGTGAAGCTCAGAACCTCCAGAATTCCCTCCCTGAGCTGCAGAGGCTGCACTAGCACTGACTCAGGACTGGTGCAGGTTCTGGGGTTTAGGTGGAGATCATTCAGGTCTGAGAGAGGCATTTTAGCTTTAAACCAACTGGAAACTGCCAATCCAAATGAGACATGCATTATATTTCTATTCTAACATTCTGTCTGTACTTTCAGGTAAATGTATAGAGTACTTCTTCCACCGCGTATTGTCCATGTGCAGAAGGGAGAGCAGATAGGAGTGATGTTGCCATGGTTACAGGGCTATACTCTACCTGTGATGGTGTAGCTGACAGTGAGCAGGGGGGGCACGCTAGGCTTCTGCTGGGTCTGGACCTGAGCTGCTGGAAGTACAGGGACACAAGGGACGTTAGCTAAAAAGGCTAAAGGAGGCTAAGAATAAGTACTGAAGAAGAAGGCGCTAGGGAGGGACCAGGTATTGGTTTTAGTATCGATACAAGTGACGTTAGAGGGATTTCACAGGTATTAGTTTATATCTTTATAAAATCCACAGTCCAGTTCGCGTATGAGTCAAGGGTGTCCTGTAGGGAGCAGTGTATCAGCGTGTTGGATAGAAACCACAGTAGACTTAAGCCCTATTCATACTTCATAAGAACATAATGATTTTGTTCTTGCACCCAGACGTCATTTTGTTCGTCTAGCTCCTTTTCAGCAGTTCTTGCAGCTTTTTTTCGACACCTCAGCCGAGAAAACATTGTTTGGAAGTTCTCCAGCGCTGTCCGACATCTTCGCTCAGATTGGTTATTGATGTGGGCGTAATTTATTTACTGAAACCAATGGGCATGCAGTCGGCGATCTAACAGGTGCTTCCTTGTTGGTGTTGGTGTGGAGCAAGAAAAAAAAGGATGGTTTTGAGTCACAGCTGGAGGAAATTGTAAGAAAACACATACATCTATATGACATGACGCTCTGTGACTATAAAAACAGACAAATCGCAAGTCATTCATAGACATTTTAGCCTCGGAAGAAAATCAGAGTAGAAGAGTCTGGCGTAATCACTGTGCCAGAGGGGGCGGGGCAGTTCGGCAGCAGAACATCTTTTGAAGTATGAAATGTCAGAACCCAGACGAACTTTGTACGAAACAAAGTTCTTCAAATGTTCTAGTATGAATAGGCCTTTAGGGAGTGCGACGCCACCCATAGCGTTCGGCTCCAGTCCAATGAAGCTCATCGAGGCTTGCAGTCTCGGGGAGAATTCAGAGACAAATTCCATATTAGGAATAGAAATGTTTTTAGTTTAGTTTAGGTTATTTATTTAGGGACAGCGCACAATTTCCATTAACCTTAACAGGAGATATGCTTGTATCAGGTTGTAGCGCTAGTGCTAATTTCCACCTGTCGTCCCTGGGCAGGTTGATGTTGTAGTTCATAAAATCAAACATACAAAGAAAATGAACAATTATTATTCACACCAAATTCTCTCAGCACCTTTCAAAATCATCATACAACGATACAAAACAACTAAATAAAAACACCAGCATCACGAAGAAAGAGTTAATACAAATATTTTAAGACAGCAGCAGTTACAGAGAGAAGGGTGACTTTTTTTTTTCTTTCTTTTTTTTGTTATTTGCCATGTCCATTTATATATAAAGCAAGAAATTCTGGCAGATTTTTATAAATACACATGCCTAGTGAAATCTAAAGTTTGGGGCAGCTGACCTTGGTGTTTTTTATTTTGCTTTTTTACCCATAAATCAAGTTATGAACATTAATAGCAAACAAATCAAGGTCTCTTCTTTCTCAGAGGTCTGATTTACAGCAGATACTCACGGTCAGAATAACAAATATGGAACTTGGCCCTATATACAGGACTAAAATAGCTTAAGGTCAGCAAAATGTTCCATAAGTGCGAAAACAGATTAGCATATTTTGTGAAAGGCGAAGTGCTGTAGAGTGTGGTCAGGCTGCGGACTTGAGCGAGCAGACGTCTCTCATTGATCTATCTGCTGGTCAGCTCCATTCCACCATCAGTACGACAGAGTGCGGGCCATAATCAGAACGTATTAACATAGCCATGCCAAATGACTATTGATCTCCTCACAGGCGGCCAAAAGTGCTGAGTCCGCAACATTTCAAACAGCCCGATGTCACTCCAATGTGTTTCTAAAGCATACATATTCATAAACGATATTTTTAGTTCACAAAAGAATATTGAAATCTGGCAAGTGGACAAAGTTTGGAAGAGTCATTATGTTTTGCCCTTCGTCCAAAAGGCTTCTTGGGTTCTGAGTGTGACCATGGAGAGTTCTGATGGTCTAAGAAAGTGTGACGTCACCCATAGCGTTCAGGTCCAGTCAAATGAAGCTCATTGCAGTTATAGGAGCTAATTTGGAGTTGAGTTTCATATTTGGAATTCCAACTGCGAGCATCATAGCAACAAAAGGGCCAATCAGGATGGGGAAAAGATTGATCGGTAATTAATGTTTATCTTGATATGTGGACAAAATAGCTAAATAAAAACACCAGGATCATGTAGAGCGAGTTAAAACGAACATTTTAAGACCAAAATGAGGCTCACTACAGCAGTTTCATAAAGTGGGGCGACAGTTTTATTTTGAATTGGGGTTAGGACACCATCTACTGGCAGTAGGGGGATTTACTAATCAACCAAGATACACAACTCGGGTCAGCAAATGCACAGATACAGACTTATACCTGTGACGCCACAAAACTGGGAATTTCACCATTATGTTTTTCCTGGGTCTTAGAGGGAGCTGACTTACTAAACGAGGCTGAATAAAGCAAAATACAACTCCACGTATGTTTTTGGTTTTTGGAGACAATGGTTTAAAGCGCATAAAAGTAAATTTTACATATGCACATGTGTTTAAGTCTATTGAATTACCCTGAGGTGTGAAGTGTCACCTGAGTCACATTCTGCATTCAGACAGATAGAAGACCACCTGGACGACTGTGGGATTACACCATAGTCCGTATATATGAACGAACACAGCTAACGCGCTAGCCGCCGTATGTCAAACAGGAAGTGCTCCAGGAGGCACTTCCTGCTCCATCTGACAATGGCTCCAATTGACTTACATTAGTATCTTGTTGCCCCTCTCTCTGTAATTACTTCTGTGAGCCATGTCGTTTTGGTCTCAAAATGTTCTTATTAACCCACTCTACCTGATCCAGATTTTATTTATTTTTTTCTATTTTGTCTGTTAAAATAATAGTAGTCATAACATAGAACCTGGAAGAGAAACTGCATCATGGAGCCTTATTTGAGTGGTTGCTGTACGCTGTGGGTGACGTCACACTCGCTTTGTCCATTTTTTTTATACAGTCTATGGATTAAACAGACAATTGTGTGTGTGTGTGTGTGTGTGTGTGTGTGTGTGTGTGTGTGTTTTAATTAAATCAATTCAAATGTATTAATCAAATCTAAATCAACAATTTTCCATGGCACCCAAAGGTACTGCTGCACCCACTTTGAGAAACCCCGCTCTAAACCCTCATATGGAGTCTATACGCTGTAAGAAAGCGTAACTGATCCTGGGTCAGATTAGCTGCTCTTCTGAAGATTAAGATGTAAATGATTAGCTGTGTGCAGATCTCTACTGCATATGGACGTATTCATACATGGTGTTTATGTGGACGCATGTCTCAGGGGAGTCACATGATCTGGTTCATACTGGTCACGGACGCAGTGTGTTAGGATTAGAATAAAGAACCGGGTATAGGATAGAAAATGTAGCATAATGAATAAAAGGTTTGGTACATGAACATGAGACCAAACCGAAAGACAAGCTAATGATTCAAACCTGGAAACAAACAGAATGCATGTTTTTGGGGGGAGGTTTCCTGTCACCATTTACTCACCCAAAGTTGTATTTGGAGTCATTTAAGCATGTTTGAGCGATCTATAAAGGCCCTATATTACATAAAATTGACTCCTGTCAGCTTTAAACCATTAGAATGCTGTTACCTCGTCAGAAACATGGCTGGAGTTGTATTTTCTTTCATTCACATTTTTGAGTAACCTTTTATTATTCTGTCTACATCTCCAAAGCTCAGAATGCTCTGTTCTATTTTGTGATGTCAGGATTTTTCAAGAAACAAAACATGAGTTCAGTAAAGATTGGCAATTCCAGGAAATTATCTACAGTAAATAATTCTAGTGAAGGTGTGTGGAGTTTAAAAACAGAGTGGAGCACTTCCTGTATATGGGTCAATGACATGACGTGTGTCCTGTTGCAATTTCTTCAGTTAAAAAGGCTCAAATTTCATAATAATTCCCCACATCGTAGAACCTCTGACCTCCATGGAATCAAATAATTTTTTTCACAAATCCCGAGTTATTCTGCATGTTTTTTGTCCTTAAAGTGTCAAATGTTCATGTGGTGCGACCGTCCACCCTTAACTCATGATTTTTAAACTTCTTTAAAATGACTCTAAATCTAATCACATTTATTTCCTTCTTTTTTTATCATATTTTCTGAAGTATTTTTACTTCCACATCAAATTTCCTCTTTCTTGAATAGATATTTCCCCCATAATATTCAAACAAATATTTTCCGAGCGTGTCCATGTTAGATTAACATCCCAACCATGTTTTAGAAAATAAAACTATTTTAAGGTTATTCTTGTTGCACCACATGACATTTTTTAAGTTCATAGCCAATTAATGTACATAAAAACACTAAAAATGCTTCATATAAATGTCAAATGTGCACCTGACATTGTAAATATTTGGAAAAAGTTCAATAGAAACTACATTTTAAAACTTGCCTGTTGAAAATCCTTATACATCACCAACCTGTTACCACATGACATTGCGTTTTCTGATTGGGACAAGAACTCAGCCCAAATCTGCAGGGTTTGTGTGTTAAACATGTGTAAATGAAGCAAAACACAACTCCAGGTCTGTTTGAGATGAGGAAACTCCATTAGAACAAAAACAGTCTAATATGGACCTTTTAATTGCTTATTTTCAAGATGCCAATTTGCTGAACAATTCAAATTTCCACTGCGACCAGTACACGCCCACTGTTCTGTATTTACTTAGCTCTCCAATTTTATTTTCTTAATCAGCGGTTTGGCAGCGGCAAAGTCAGCTCCCATAGGGCAGTCAGCGCACTTGTTTTCTTTTATTAAGTCGTTTTAGATGAATATTGCAATTCACAGTTTTCATAGATTATATCCATCACGAATACACTAAAATGGAAGAAATTAAAGCAGACATGATCGTTTTGAAACTCTATTTGAGACTGTGCTCCTAATTAGAACATTGCGAGCTGAGGGACCCTTTAGTGTGCATGAAAACCACCTGGAGACCGCAGTGTTCAGCGGGGGCGTCTTTGATCAGATGTTCACACTTTCGCTAGAGGATTGCGTGGATCTGTCAGGTGCCATGTTTGGTGACAGGTGTAATGTGTGATGTGTGCAGGCGTCTGTGATGAGGCGACAGAGACGCTCCAGCTGCAAGAACCACAGCAAGGACAAGGACTCCCAGAGGCTGAGGAGGAGAGGGGGGGGAGTCTCCAGCAGTACCTGGAGGGCTGGATTGTTCTAACAAGTATCTACGCTCCAAACTCCGCCCCTCCAGCCAGGCGTTTGCATCAGAAACACATCAGGGCAGGGCTACGTGATGTCACATAGTACTTGAATCTATAGTGGTCTTTGGAAGCAGCACATACTCAGATTTTACTGGTTTTAAACACAAACCTGCAACTTCACCTCATTTGCACTAACATTCTAACATTCTTCAAACGCGATATACACACTTTAGATGCAAAAAAGTTGATTCTGTCAGTCGCGCTCATCTGAACTCGGGCGAAACACATCTTTGTAAAGCACGTCGAGATCACAAAAAGCAGATGGGGTCAAGAAGTAAAGACAGACGCGCAGGACCAGGTATAGTTCTGTAGTTTACCTCCATTGACAAGAGAAAGACAAATGTTTTTTTCGTGTACTGAACATTTACAATGGAGTGTCACAATGGAGTTAGTATCACAAAATGTACAGAAAAAAGACAATCTCAGGCTAAAAACAGGAGGCGCTGAAACGGCCAGTGCTAAAGTTTGCAGCAACCACTTTTTAACGGATTGTGTGGTACTTATTAATTTATATATATATTTTTTTGTTTTAAGTTTTTTCGACAATTATTTAGGAACACAAGCATCGTAAGTGACGGGTAAACTGTTGTGTTATAGGTCCTAACGTCACTCAAAAAGCTTAATGAGGTGCTAAATTTATTATCTTACTGCTGTAATTTGGCGTTTTATACCTTTTTAAACCCAACCAGATACAAAATAGTCCTTCTCCTCCAGGCTTTTTAAGGCTTTTGACTCGCTGTGCAATCAGAGGTCTGCAGCACCAGATCATTTATTATGTCCATCACCTCAACGCTGGGCAGATCCTCCAAAATGTATGAAAAATCAAACTTCTCCATATCGTATAGGTCATAACCTTTATTTAGACTTATTTTTTCACAATAGCAGATCTGTTATTTTGGCGTACTCACTGTCACTCACTGCGCTGCATTTTGAAGCAGAGCAAAACACTTCCTGCCCCCATCTGAATTTCATCAGGGTCATGTGAGTGTCAGTTGAAGAAGTGTGTAGTCTGGATCCCAGTCAAAGTTTTGAAGATTTAATTTAATTGTGTATTTTTGCGTGACTCTATAGGTTAAGGCGACATTAAAAGTTAGAGAGCAGTTAATGATGGAGAAGAAAAATCTATAAGGCACCTTTGAAACAGCTAAAACATAAATGCAACCAAAAACTCATGAAGGCACTTAGATGAGAGAGCAGAGGTACGCCCCCTGTAGGTGAGTAAGGAGAAAGCAGAGGTACGCCCCCTGTAGGTGAGTAAGGAGAAAGCAGCTGTGCGCCCCCTGCAGGTGAGTGAACACAAAGCAGCCGTACCTCTGTCCGTCTCCTGTAGCTGGCTGATGTAGGTGAGGACCTCGGCGTTGGCCTGGACGCAGTAGACCTCCCTCGTCTGCAGGCCCCCCCCACACAGGCCCGTCAGGTTACCACGGCGACGGTCCTGTTGGCTCAGCAGCAGGTCCACACGGCACTCGCTCCACTCGGACGTCCTCCACGTGAACCTGGACAGAGGAGATAGAGCTGTATGGACCAGGGACTGTAAACAGACTAGTGTTTAGTCCAATGAGCTTCATATGGTTATTACTTTATTTTTCAGAGCAAGAGTTTGTTTTCTTGACAGTTCTGCTCACTGTGGTGTTCCTCAGAGTGATCATGTGATGTTGCTGTGACGTGTCCAATCAGCTAATTTAAAAAGGTTTTGGTGCTGTTTTCCTACCGATGGAGGCAGGATTAAAGAGCCAATCGAAATACAGAAGCATGCCCACAGTACTATAAACCAGGACGAGGGGCTTTTTTACTCTCACACACCTGGGATACTGCCCTGAGGAAGTCGGACTGCAGATGGCGCTGTCGTCCTGCCTCCACCGGTAGGAAAACAGCGCCAAAACCTGCGTAAACCAGATGACCGGACTCTAGGGTGGTTCAGAAAATTATCTTTCATCCAATTTTTGCCTTGTTCCAATAGATATTATAAGCATCTGTACCAAAAGTCAATAGCTGCACATTTAGGGGTGGCGCACTTTTTCACAATTTTGAAATTTTTAAAGTGACAGTTTTACCTTATTCCCTAATTAGTCAGTGTCGGAGACGTGTGGAGACACTTTTTTAAATATTCTGCCCAGTCCTTGTATTTGCAGAGATTGCTGGTGGTAGGCTAGCGCAATGACCTTCATTAGCCTGACACTACAGGCTTACAAGTTTTATGGAATTAAATTTTTAAACTGTTCTAATTTTCTAATATCTGTAGCATAAGCACAGGGAGACTGGGAGAGATTATTAATGAGCAGACTTATCTTTGTATTGTTCGTCTTTGTATTCTTAAAGTTCTGTTTCTGTGAAAGTTACACATTCTTATGTAGAACATTAAAATGGCCCACATTGGCGTCCTATTGGCTCAATTTTTGGTACAGATGTTGACAATGCCAAGAGGAACAAGATAAAATGTGATCTGGCAACATTTAGAAAACTTCTACTTATACTGTACCATCATATTGTGAACCACCTTACTGGACACGTCACAGCAACATCACGGGACCCTGAGGAATACTGCAGGGAGACGTCCAAACTGTCAGGGATGAAAACAAACTCTTGGTCTGAAAAAGAACCTGATAACAACGACTATGTGGGATTGAGGACGTCTTCTACCTCTGTTTAGATAAAAAGGACAAGACTGTGCACACGTGGAGAATAAACTTGAAAACTCTATGTCCGTCTCCGATCAGAGCACAGTCCACCACCAAGAAGGTCGGAGGATGGATTCCCACTTCCCAGTTGTTGTGAAGTGGTCAGTTTCACGTGGAAAGGTGCAGAATCCAGGGCTTTGTGGATATGGACTTTGTGTTATGAAGTGGAGCATATCTTTGAGCTGTTGTTCATTTATTCGAGATTAGATCAAGCATGGGAGAGAGCACGCAAACTCCACACACAAAGGCTCTGCACCGCATCAGAATCAAACCCAGGAGAGAGCGATACGTACCAGATAATCACCGCAAAACACAACTCACTACAGCTTATACGAGCCTGTGATTGAAGCCACGCTCTTGCCAGCAATTTAATGTAATGTAATGTAATCACTAAAGGGATTTCAAAATCTAATCTCCCCACAGACGCGCACAGCAGTGACAACATCAAAATAACCCAATACAATAAAAAGAAATAGCAAATAATGAAAGCAAAATTGTGAAACCATTTGTTCTGAATAAATCCTGTCAAAATGTCTTCAGAAACAAATAAGTTAAAGCACAAATGTTCCCCCTCACAGTGCGCGCTTGTATCGCTCACATGTAGTAATCGTTTTTATCATTTTACAAAAACATTTTTTTGCCTAATCTCAAAATCCCCATTTAAAAAACATTATGTTACACCCCACTCCTGCCTCCAGTTTCCTAAATTCCGCTTTTCGGATGGATTGGTTTACAAACTTTTCCAGGGTCTAAGGAAATCGGGGAAAAATCGCTCTTTTACTCATTTTTATCACTGTTACAGACCTGGGCTTTATATAGAAGATAATTTGTCCCAACAGATTTTGAATTTTAAATAAAAAATTAAAATTTTAAATTATGATTATTATTTTTTTTTACTCAGAATTTTAGCTGAAATTGTAAGTACACTCTTTGAAAATGTTTCAGTTTCAGAATTAACATTTAAAAAAACACCTTTTAATATTTAGCACAAATATTTTCAAGTCCTCAAATTCAACAGTCAAAATTCAGAGTGTAAAATTCACACTGAAAAACAAAAAATAAACTATAAACAAAAAAAAAATCCAAGATGCCAAGACAGAAGCAATCGATCCTGAGTAAGTGAGGAGGACAGAGGCTGTTTCCTATTGGCTGTTCTCATCAGTGGGCGGGGTTTGAGGTTTGGATGAGGCTAATTCTGACCAATCAGATCGCTTCACTGCTCCATTTCCTGTTTGTTACTAAATTAAATGGGATCAATTTGGATCAATTGTTTCTGCCTTGGAATTTAATTTTGCACTCTGAATTTTGACTGTTGAATTTGAGGGCTTGAAAATATTTGTGCTAAATATTTAAAAGGTGACATTTTCATTTTGAATGTTAAACTGTACACTTAAAATTTCAGCAACTAAAACTCTGAATAAAAATAATTCAAAGTGTAAAAATTCAAAGTGAGCTTCCATAGCTTTACCTTTACTTTACTGTTTCTCCTCATAAAACGGGGAAAAAAATCGAAAACCAAACCAAATTCTTTTCTATTGCAAACTGAAAGTGCATTTGAGACGATAGATCTGCTCAGAGTCCAATCGGGAAGAGGAGGAGGTCCACAAATAAAAGTGAAAAATGAGAAATACGCCTCACCTCTTTGTATCACGTTTGGACAGAAAGTATTTTCTCTCGTCAAATTCCGATCTTGTCTTTTTATGGCGTCGGAGCTGAAAATGAAAATATTCTACTTACGCCTGAGTTCACCTCATAACTTTAAAGCCACTGTCGCTGGAATGGCCTTTGGGTGATTTCAGGTTTAATAGTAAAGGTTTCACAGAGGTGCTCTTCTGTCTGAGGATCAGGCGACATTTTAAACAGGACAGAGGCACATGTGGGAGTAGAGAATGTTAAAAAAGTCATGGCTGATTTATTTTTAACGTGTTGCGGCTTTACAGGGACTTCATCTCAGTAGATATTAAGAGAACGAAATGGTCCAAACACAGAGCCCCAACATACAAAAGCGCAACACTCAAGTCATAGTGAAAATAATAATACTCAGCCCTAGTAAAGTTGTACATTTAAATTGCAGCAACTCATTCACATTATCCATAGAAATTGTCCCCCTTAAATAATGAGTCCAGTCTGCACAACAGCAAAACAGCTCCATTAATCCAGTTTGAGGGGTTCTTTAAAAGTAAAAAGTCGAGATAGTTTCTCACACGTGTTTGTTTCCGTCCACACAGCGGTTGGATCAAGGTGAAGCTGCAGGTTAGTGACAGTGACTCTACTTCCTGTGGACTTTATCTCCAACCTTCTGTGCATTCAAATCCTGTATCTGAAGTCGAGTTACCCATTCAAATCCTGTATCTGAAGTATCGAGTTACCAGACTCGATATGTAAAGGTAACCGTATTCAAAAACTTAAACAATGTGAAACTTTCTGGATTTATAAATTACAGGCAACTAAATATCCTGGGCTCAATGAAGATATGGACTTCTCTGTGTTTTTATAACTGTTTTTATAACTGATTGTCTATTACAGACTTTTATACTGAGTTGTATGTATTTTTTCTGTATTTTTTGTGTACATTCGAGTGTCTATACATTGTATATATCCTTGACCTCACATGGTTCTAACACTGCCCTCTTGTGGAGTGTCTCAGGTAGTGTCCACAGGTGAGTCTCCACGCCTTCTCTTCCAGGTGGAGCCGCCCTGTTGGTGGTTTCTTGTATTTAACTCACATGGTTCACTCAGTATTCTGTTTGTCCCCTGAGGAAAGCCATAGGCTGAAACACGTCGGGACTTTTAAAGTTGTCCATTTTGACATGCTGTAAATTAATAAAGGCATTTTATTTTAACCGGTGAGTGCCTTGGATTTTTTGCATCTTTTAACCTGTATCTGAAATGTTGCACCACATTTCACAAATAATAATAACACATTTTGACTTGTATCTAAACTGGAAGTGCAGAGCTCTGATCTTGTCTCAGACTGAGTGGTTTTACTGGAGACAGGAAATAGGAGACGCCATCGCGCTCACAACTTTATATGTGGTCTGTAGACATATTAGTGCATAAGTATTTTATTTCTGTAACGTTTTTCACAGACATATGTCCCAAAGATTCTTCACAGATCATTACATCTGTTCACTCCAGACCCAGTGGTGGTAAGACACCACCATCACTCACGCACACACCACTTTCCCACTTTCCCACAATATGAGTGAAGTGCCTTGCCTGAGGACACAACAACAGTTTGTGGAGAGTTGCGACCTGGCAGTCCCAGTGTGTGTCAGTGACGTGGTGGCCAGGCCCGGCTGAGCCTGTGAGCTGTGAGGGATCAGGCTTTGACGAGCCCGTGTGGCATCTGGGAAATCTCTGCTGTCTCCCTGATCACAGACGCCTTAATGACTTTAAAGTTCCTGTTTTAGAACGAGGCCATGTTTTTCTGTGGAGAGTTAAGAGACTTTTTACTGGTTTGTGACTCAGGAGATTTTCTGGGCCAAACTGTGGGTCTGTGTGGAACATTTGAGTTTATTCTAATTCCTCTTCATGTTTTGCTGAATTGCTTTTGCCTCGTCACTGTGGCCAACGACATGCACTTTATTAGTCGAGCTGTGGCGTCTCTTTATGGATCAACAGCTTCTTGTTTTAGAAGATCTCTGCCCTGATGAACACACACCAAGAGCTACACACACTGCAGGCTTGTTTGTTTTTTTTCTTAAGGAAGTCAACCATGATTTAATAAAGACTAGAACTTTCTCTAAAGCCCAGTGTCTCTGTCCTGTTGAAACTTTCACACCAAAACTGTTCATTTAAGAACAAAAGAGACAGCAAATACACACACACACAGACACACACACACACACATACACACACACACACACACACACACACACACA
>KN490752.1:63965-87241 GCA_000787155.1 Scartelaos histophorus | reverse complement strand
TTACCCCAGATTAGGTCTAGTTTACCCCAACTAGACCAAATCTGACTCTAGACATCACTACTATACCATTATAGTATAGTTCAATGTTCAACATTCAAGGTACAATAGCATTCTTTCATTCTTTCATTTATTGTTAATAGGGACTTGGGGGGTGTTCTGAGGCAGAATCTTGTAATTGGCTCAGCTCATTCCAGACCTGTTGTTTATCACATCTTTGGAGCCTTTGTACTTTACCATTACTTGGCTTAAGGAGCAAACACAAATCTCACATGGGCCTATTGATTGGGGCTTATGAAAAAATCCATATGAAATACATTGAGGTTTTAACATGGGACTTGGGAGAGAAGGAATTAAATGACTTGTTATGGGCTGGAGCAAAGTCAAAGATTCTCTGATACAATCACTGCAGTATCATGCGTTTTAAAAGTGCATTATGTAACTTTTCTATTGGAGACCACGTCACTGGTTTATCCCCATCTTTTTACTGGGCCTGGAATGTTCCACCACAGTACAGCGCTAAACTTCTACCTTGCATTTACTAATTTATAGGAGTTTTATTGTTCAAAAATACTTTCAATAAGATGTATTTTTGCCTTCTTGTGAGGGAAGTTCTCTGCAAGGGCCCATCTCAAGGCTTGGTCAGGACTACCTTAACTGGACTTATTCTGGGGAATTCTGGGGAAGCAAATCTGCTTTTGAAGGAGTGACACACAATAATGATATATTTCCTCATCTTTAAGAGACTCACATTCTCTTCATCTCAAGACCAAATGCACAACCCGCCACATTCAGCTGTTCCTTCTGATGGGCATCTAACAAATACTGATGTGGAAATGAGGACAGGACTTGAGCATGTAGATGGAGGAGAGAAAAAGTTGTGTTTGGTCGGCATATAAAGGTTTGTGAAGCACATTGGAGAGGTGCTTTAAACAGCAGGGAGAGAAAGGAGCCGAAAGAGCAATGAAATTATTTACAGTGTATAACAATTGTTCCACAGTCTGGTGCATCCACTGTTATTTAGCAGCTGTATTGATTTAGAAGCAAGCAATATCCACGTTAGTAAACAATAAGAACTGAAGAGCAGAGTTTCATGGAGTCATCGTCAATACTTGTGACATTTGTGAAGCCGGCCTCAATTGAACTTCAAAAAGAAAGAAAATTTCGGCACAAACCGACAGTTATGCAGGAACAGCTAAAACGAAACATTTGTTTTACAAGTCAAGACCAATCTCACGAGTCGTATATACCTTCCCTGTTGTACTGCAAATTTGCTTTTATCACAGAGAAGGGAGAGATCATACAATACTATACAATACAATATGAGATTTTACATTTCACCCTTTGTGTAAATGATAAAATATAAAAATAGCATAACCTGAAAAACCTACATGTGTGATCCTATAGGAGATGTTATTGCTTTGCCTAGAATATTCCACTGTGCAGCATTAAATTGAGTTTTTATTGCAAAGTTAAAAAAATATCTCCTTTAAAGGCTGGATGACATACTTTAAAGCTTTTCAGGCAGAGCAATAACATTAACATTTCTGGTCATTCTTTGTTATATTAAAAAAACTTTAAAAACAGATTTGCATTTTGGGTCCTTTCTCTCTTGTAAATAGTGACAGTATGTAGTAATAGTGTGTAAAAAAATAAGCACATTCAGTTTAGACAAATCCAAGGAAAACCACTGAAAAGTTCTATAACAATGTGCCTGAAATCTTAAGTTCAGTGACAGTTCCCAAGTTCCTGGTGGGCTATAATTAAAGCTCGGTCCTGGATGGAAATACTAACAGTTCAGACCGGAAAGGAGAGAGCTGTATACAATGCCCGGAGAGCCTGTCATATATATCTTTCTGTGATTGTTTTAAGTAGTTGTTTGAATGGTTTGATAGGAATAAATCTCATTTGTAGCGCTCCAAGGAGCAGAGTGAGCGGGCGACACTCAGTCAGCCTGTCTCTTCTCTCGGATCATTGAACTCTCCTTTGGTCATGGACAGAATAGTTTATTGTTCCCTAGACCTGCTTTTCCGCGGGCACTTTGAGGCACGGAATGAGCAAAGTTGCACACAAAGTCAAAGCGTTTTTTTGTATCTTTACTGTAGTACCTCCTTGACTCTTCGTTGCTATTATATTATATTATTAAGAAACTCATTTCATGCCGTTAAACTAAAGCTAAGATATGATCGGCTTCGGCACTTCATCGACTCCAGTTAAATTACTTATTGTGAACTATTACCGCACCGTGCAAATTCATAATCCAAAAATAAAGACATTCAGCAGACAGCAGTGACGGCAGGTTCAAGTACACAATGTTGAGGTACATTTTTCTTGCTGTACTATGGGTTTCTATGGGTTTTTTTATGGCTGTACTATGGGTTTTCAACCAAATAACTTTTGTCCAGTCGACAAATTTATTTTCCTTTTGCCATGGATTCTACCTGGACGACTGAGGGATTTTTCTCACATGGGTTTCAATGGTTAAAAGTACGTGAAATGCTTCTATATTTACACAGAGTACACAGGCACCATCTCCCATGAGGGTCCCACAAGGGGTTTCATATTCATAGGCTACTGTGTTTACTGTATATGCAATTGTTTATTTGCTGGTTTAGAAAGTTTCCGACACATACATCCATAAGTATTTATATCCAGTACCATGCCTTTTCCGGGGTCTATAGTATCGACAGAGCAGTACCAGTGAGTCATGCCTCCTCCCACGTCACATCCTACTGCATTCACTGAAATGATTCTTCTACAGTGCACGCCACATGTACAAGGCGATGCAAAACACAGTTCACCAGATCACCAATGACGCTCTACTGCGAAATATGGATTTATGGAGTATGTCAGAAATCCAACCAGCTAACCAGAACCAACACACATCCCACCATGGTAATTAGCAGCCAGTATTTTTGTCTTTCTCTTTATATTTTGAGGTTTCTACTGCCAGACACACAGTGGTTTGGTTATTGTTAGATGAAAGAGGTTTAGACAGTTTCTCGACTAACAGAAAATACAAAAAAAATTACTGATTGGGCGTCTGTTAAAGCCACAGTAAAAAGGGAATAACTTTTGATTACAGCACATGTTAATGGGGCAGTTTAGGTTTACGATCCCTGTTAAATGGCACGCCATTCAATTAATCCACGTGGCCCTTATCATTTCCGAATTAGCGCGTAGCTGACGATACCGCAACATTTGAACATTTTCTGACAGCTAAGAAATAAGCTCATTTCTTATACACACACTATCTCTGACGCATGATGTCGTCTCATAGGAGCGCACGCAAACAGACTAAAAGGCTTGAACGTGGAGGTGTAAAATCCAACTCCGCAGCTTTCAGGAAACTGTCAGAAAACTCCACTCCTCCATATGACAAATTCTGCTATGCCTCTTGGGGGCAAAAATAAAACTGGTGTTGAGCATTACACCTCTCCCTCTCTCACGCCTGCAGGGTTTCTATGTGCTCGAGATGAATATGTGAAAGAGGAGTGTTAGACTGGGCTGCAGGCACTCAATTGAGGTATTAGATTCTTAACCGAGGCTGAGTCTAGTGGCAAGAGCTGGAAATCCTCTTGGCTTCTCTGGGATTTAAAATGCATGCACTTATATCACTCCAGTTCCTTCTTCCTCTAAATTGACAAAGTTTACCCAGTGTTCACATTTTGACAGATTGGTCTACAACACACTAGACTAGACTAGGTACTTGGAGGTGGGGCATTAAACTGATTAAAAGACACTACTGTTTTGTGTGAAGTATCATGGTCAGTTTGTAGCATTTTTCATACAGCGCTTTTCCATCTTCAAGGCACTCAAAACATGAAGGAACCACTCACGCATTCACACACAATGGAGGTGAGATGGGTAAAGTGTCTTGCATAAGGACACAGTGACAGCATTCACAGGAGCAGGAATCATACCACCATCTTTAGGGTCAGTGGACCTAACTATTTGTATCAGTGGATAAACACAACTGAGCTACTGTCACCGCATCATCGTAGTTACTTAAAATGAAGGACTCACACTTCATTACAAATACAGTAATAGAATGTAAGAATGTCAAAATTGTATTCAAGTAAGAGAAGCATTACTTCAAAATAACATTACTCAAGCAGAAATAAAAATCAGTGGTCCAAGAATTTAGCCAAGTAATGAAGTATTGGGGGGAACTACTACACATATTGAATTGCATTGCATTTATTATATTAGATTTGTTCTTAGAATATACTCACCTGAAGGATTAGTAGGAGCACCTGTTCAATTCCTCCTTAATACAATTATCTAATCAACCAATCACATGGCAGTTGCTTCAGTGCGTTTAGGGGTGTGGTCCTGGTCAAGACAATCTCCTGAACTCAAAACTGAATGTCAGAACGGGAAAGAAAGGTGATTTAAGCTATTTGGGCGTGGCATGGTTGTTGGTGCCAGACAGGACGGTCTGAGTATTTCACAATCTGCTCAGTTACTGGGATTTTCACGCACAACCATTTCTAGGGTTTACAAAGAATGTGTGAAAAGGGAAAAACATCCAGTATGTGGCAGTCCTGTGGGCGAAAATGCCTTGTTGATGCTAGAGGTCAGAGGAGAATGGGCCGACTGATTCAAGCTGATAGAAGAGCAACATTGACTGAAATAACCAGTCGTTACAACCGAGGAATGCAGCAAACCATTTGTGAAGCCACAACACGCACAACTTTGAGGCGGATGGGCTACAACAGCAGAAGACCCGACCGGTACCACTCATCTCCACTACAAATAGGGAAAAGAGGCTACAATTTGCATGAGTTCACCAAAATTGGACAGTTGAAGACTGGAAAAATGTTGCCTGGTCTGATGAGTCTGGATTTGTGTTGATTGTGACGGAGCAGGTCCGTCCCTGAGCGCGCAGTGCGCGGGGAGAGCACGTGGAGACGCGCGCGTCTGTCTCAGTATCGGCTGCGCTCCGCGCGCTTTACCAAACGCACATCAAACCATGTTTTCCATAACTTTTTCAACCTGTTCTGCCGTGACTAGGGGTGCACACTTGGAAGCGGCAATGGTGCCATCTACATTCCCCAAAAATCAGTCATTTACTCACCCTCGCACTGCCGCCTTCACCTCTTCCCGTGGTGCGATCTGGCAAACCCGGACACACCCGCGCCGGGAGCCTAAATCCTCCCGGTGCGCAGGTTCCGGGAGTCACGTGAGCCACGAGTTATTTACATAGACATAAAATGCAAACAATTGCCTATTTGTACCGTGTTATTTTGTGTAGGTAACTTCAGGATGTTGGAAGAACGCTGTTCTCTCCCTGTAACCGCCCTGAAATACTGTTCATTAGTAGGAATGATGTAAGTGAGGTTTCAGGTGGGGTAATGTGGGAGGGCCCAGAGGGTATAAAGGTGCAGCTCTGCCGCTCATTTGGGAGTCTCGTCTCGTCGTGTCACGTCCTGGTTACGACGCAGGTGACGTTCGCTGAGAAAGCGAAGGAGCGAGTATGAGGGAGAGAGATCGAGCCCTGACTAAAGACTTAAAGGGGAAGTCTACCTGTTGTCCCTGTACGTGGTGCCGGTAAATTGACTTTTTTTTAAAATCACAGTAAATATTTTTGCACCTTTTTGCTCTGTGGAAGAGTCCAATAAAATACACCAAAAAACGCATTTCCTGACTGAGCCCGAGTTTTGTTGGAGAACCCGCTACATGAGAGATTCAAATGGCAGAGTCAGAATTTGGCATAAACAGAATGAGAACATGGATCCATCACGCCTTGTTACCACTGTGCAGGCTGGTGGTGGTAGTGTAGTGGTGTGGGGGATGTTTTCTTGGCACACTTTAGGTCCCTTAGTGCCAATTGGGCATCGTTTAAATGCCACGAGCGACCGGAACATTGTTTCTGACCATGTCCATCCCTTCATGACCACCATGTACCCATCCTGGCTACTTCCAGCAGGATAATGCACCATGTCATAAAGCTCGAATCATTTCAATTTGGTTTCTTGAACATGACATTGAGTTCACTGTACTACAATGGCCCCCACAGTCACCAGATCTCAACCCGATAGAGCATCTTTGGGATGTGGTGGAACGGGAGCTTCGTGCCCTGGATCTGCATCCCACAAATCTCCATCAACTGCAAGATGCTCCTGTTAATATGGGCCAACATTTCTAAAGAAGCTTCTTGTTGACTCAATGCCACGTAGAATTAAGGCAGTTCTAAAGATGAAAGGGGGTCAAACACCGTATTAGTATGGTGTTCCTAAAAATCCTTCAAGTGAGTGTATATACTGTATCTAGAAAAATATATGTAGAAAAATGTGAATTCTCTGTAAGCGGGGCTCTCCACAGATCTGACTAGGAAAAGTAAAACATCTTCATGGAAACAAGCAAGTGTTTCCAGAAAACACACATCACAATACCGCTTTAAACTTTTATTTGTCTTAGAGTAGAAGTGTGGTGTTAGAAGAAGTACAATTTCTTATAATTAGTATAAGTAAATGTAACAGAACTTTTTGGCATCAATGCATAGTAGCAATTTCTAATACAACTTCTAAACTGTCATTTTTTTTGTGTTAAGAAAAATGTATGAAAGGGAGGACTTGTTACAGTGTGGGAAAACAGACATTTCCTCTGAGTTTTCTAAATGAACGTGAGACAAAGCACTCAGGTCTGATGCTCGTAGCTCAGAAACACTTTAAATCTCAACACTGTTTTTGTCAATGGCGGTTAAATCATATTCCCTTCAAGTATCCACTTAATTAAATTGAAATTAGATAAGGCCTTCCCAGGTTTGTTTTCCATAATGGTGAGAGCTGTTGATTAATTGGCTTCTTGCTGACGATTAAGAATTGAGTCTAGAGGGTGGTTTTGGGTGTGCAGGGCCCCGCAGGTGAGCCGGGCAGATAATGCAGTTTAATTGAATGATAGTCAGAGAAAGGGTGCATGGGAAAAGTGATGGATAAGGAAATTGGAATGGCATATGAAATGAGGCGTGAATGCGAAGTTTATTTATTTATTGGCGTAGACTAAATGACAAAGTGCAGGTGAAGGGTATCAGTGCATGAAAGCTATGGAGACAGCAAAAGAAAGAAGAAAGGGAGTAGGAATGTATAATTCATGATATAAAGTTCACCATAAAAAATAAAATCTCAAGTAAGGGCTTGTCTATATATAGGTGCACATAACATATGGACAGTGACACTGTGAATTTGGATAATTTGAACAATATCCTGCTTGGGAACCCTGATGTCTCTGTTCTAAGCAGAATGCATGAAGTCAGGAAAATATTCCAAATGAATAATTCAACTTGCCAATATCTGGCAACACACAAATACACACAAAGGAGAGAGTCACAATAAAGACTTTTGTCAAACATCCAAAAGTCTGAATAAGCTACTAAGCAACTTTGACTGTGGCTTTTATAATAATGAAATGCACATTACAATATATTTAAAATACTAGGTGAAAGGATTTAATTGCTGATGTAAGTACTAAAACCGCATGAAACCTGACTTTGTAGTAACTATACTACAAATCAATTAATAAAATACCTTTGATACATTTTCCAGATGTGTTTAAAACATTGCTTTTTTACAAAGGATTTTAGTCATACAGTTATTTTTTCTTGATCTAATATACCAAACTTAAACACTCTCCACCAATGCAGACAACTGTGATGATGTAAATCTTTTTACTCATCAGAATGAAGAGAGCAGCACTTTTCTACAAGCATTACATTGCAATGTAATTAAAAAGTCATTCACTCCTGAAACAGTTACTTCAGTGGCTTCATTACCCGGCTTTAAACGCCTCACTAACTATAACATACACACACATGTAATTGTTGGAATCCTATACCTTTAACACTCGATAGCCAAGGGACTCCTCTCCCACCAAAGGTTGGAGCGGACACACTGAAGTAATTAAGATAAAATTAATAGAACCTATAGTTATAGTCCAGTAAGCATGCCCTTAATTGAAACAACTCTGACATTGGCTTCTAATGTTAAGAAACATACATATAAAATGGTAATTGAAATTTAGTGATGGTTCAGAAAAGAAGAGAGCCAAAACTAAGAGCTGAATAGACAAATTAATGAATAATCCAATATAAATTTAAACACTAAGAGACTTTCTATGGCAGTGAGTTTTCAGTGGTGAGACATGTGACTTTTCAAAGCCTGAAATGAGATGAAGTCAAGAGATAAGAGTCAAATAAAGAGTGTCAGCTGCAGACTGATGTGGAACTAAGATGCCTCTAGACCGGCATCAATGTGTCACTCATGAGATAAAATTATTAAAACCTAAAGTTGAAAAGGAACGGATTTTCCAATACTTTGTACAAGTCAATATAAGCGTACCATGACCTTAAGTACAGGGTTTCAAAAAGAAAAACAGTTTCTGGAGGTCTATACAAAAATAAACAAAAATTCAAAATAAGATCAAATTTGACCTTTCCTGAAGAGTTTTAGGAAGGTCTTGAGAAGTCATGTTTAGTGTTGAAAACTACATATTATTATCAAAGAAATTACTATCATTGTGATCATGTAATTAATAGTGAGTATCAGTAATAATTTGTGTGTGTAATAGCCAATATATATTTAGTGTAAAAATTCACTGTAAATCATCAACTTAGGTTTGACTTTATTTTATGATTTTAATGATTTATTTAGGCTATCTTTTTGTTATCTGGTCATATTTAAAGATTGTAGGTAGGCTAAATGGCATATCTACATGACATTCTAGTCTAGTGACATTCTAGACATTCTATAAACAAGTGAACTACTGCTATTAGTCTTTAGTGGTAAATGTGCGCATGTCGCAGTAGGTAATTATATGTGTAAATGCCAATCATTCATGCCTCTGTTCACTGCTGACCTACATATAAATGTGAAGACGTGTATGCAGCCACTATAGTTAACTTTATAGGAGGCCAATGGAAGAGAAAAAAGGCTTTTTATGTGTGGTAGCTTACAGTAGCAAAGTGCAATCCAATGAGAGAGAACTAGAGAACATTTTGACAGCAGACGTGTGTCCTGTCGATGGGACAGTCCTCTCTTCTCTGCATTCACACTTAGATAAAAAACATGCAGTAGTTTTGTTGTTGCACTTAAGTTAACTTTTATTTATACCCAGTATCTCAGATCAGACTACAGGAGCATTTAAAGCCAGAGCTTCAGTATCAGTGTGAGTCATGTGACCTGACTCTGGGGGTGAGTTTAGGTGCAGTACGGCGTCACAGACACAGACAAATTATTCCCCTATAAATATGTGGCGCCTTTTATTAGGACATTTATCTGTCTGTAAATAGGACAGACCTAATATAGAGCCTAAAGGCCACGATACACTACAGCAGTGGTCTCCAACCCCAAGGGACCAGTACTGGTCTGTGGATCAATTGGTACTGGGCCGCACAAGAAATAATTAATTATTTCCGTTTTATGTATTATCTGAGTCAGAATGAATTAATTTTGAAAAACCTTATATTTTGAAAAATGACCGTATTCTCTGTCTCACCCTCTGTCACTTGAGCACCAAAATTTAATGCACAAGTTAGAAAAATGAGTAAAGAAACAGCCAACTTTGGAAAGTTTCTTTGTGAAGTGGAAAAGGCTCAGTGATGAGACAGGAAAAGACCTGACGACTTCCAAGAAGAAGAAAATACCAGGAGTCGTACTTGAAATATGGATTTATCAGGGTCAGTGATTCCCACGCACCAAGCCTGCTCTGTGTTATATGCGACGACCAAACCCCCCGGGCCACGTTAAAATTGTCAAGCGTTGACCGTCCGTGGTGATAAAAAGGTTGGGGACCACTGAACTACAGGATTTTTTGGTCTTAAATGATTTTTAAACGTGCAACAAAAAGAGCACACAACAGACATGAGGAGAATCTTATGGGATTTAAAATCTCAGATCACAATGGCCACGGGGAATATGCCTGCAGCCCACTGGCTATAAAGTGGTGAGTGCTGCTTGCATCTGTTGTTTCCTGTCTACAGTAAAACCACTCGCTTTGAGACTCTGAAGTGGTCAAGAGCAGCGCATTGCACTTCTAATTTAGATAAAACTGAGCTATTATTATTTTTGAAATGTATTGCAATATTTCAGATACATGATTTTTAAAAAGATTGGTGATAAAGTACACAGGAAGTAGAGTTACTATCACTACTGCTTCACCCCATAGACCGTATATATGAATGGATAAAGCCAACGCCGCTGAATTCCAAATAGGAAGTGCACCAGGAGGCTCTTCCGGCTCCTTCTGAGCCTGGCTCAAACTGACTCTTGTCGCCCCTCTCTCTGTACCTACTGCTCTGAGCCTTGTCATTTTGGTCTTAAAATGTTCATATACTCTACATGATCCTGTTTTTTTTTTTTTTTTTGCTTTTGTGTCCGTTAAAAAAATTTTATTTATATTACAAAGTTTGGCCCTAAATCTGCTCCTATAACTGCACCGTGAGCACCACTGAACACTATGGGCGACGTCTCACTTGCTTAGTCCAGTTTTTTATACAGTCTATGCTTCACCCTGACTCGTGCGCTATGTAGATCTAAACAGGACTGGAAGTCATTATTTAAGGAGAATAATTTCTATAGATAATGTGGATGAGAAGCTGCAGTTTAAATGTACCACTTTACAAAAGGTAAGTAATAAAGTCTTTATTTTCACTTTATTTTCCATCACTTCTCTGCCCCTGACACTCTGCTTTCTTGGCTGTTATTGTAGAGTTGCTGATGTTCGGTGGTTGTGATCTGACAGTGACACCAAACACATGCGGAGCGCAGTGGCTTAAAAAAGTCAGATCCCACCTCCACAAAGTCAGGGAGAAGAAATCACAGCCTGAACTGGGCAAATTCTCCTGTAGTGTGTGGTGGCCTTGAGCTTTATAACAAGGTATAACATGCCGACACTGATTATCGGCCCATATCTGCTAGATTTAGGTCCATAAGTGCCCATATCGGCCAATTTATATCGATCTGGTTCTACTTACCAGCATCAAGTTCTGAGTGAATGAATAACGCACGTAAATGTAAAGCAACTTTCAGCACCTGGAAAACCAATACATAAGACTGAACGTTTATTGATCTTTATATTATGTTTTATGTTTTTGTAGGTGAAAGTAGCAGGTGAACAAGAACATTTAGGAGATTGAATGAAGATGTAGCTGTAAGGAAATATGTGCACATAAAACACCACTTTGTGAATCTCTCCACACAATGAATGACCTGACACCGCAGCCATTTTTGAGGGTCCATTTCACACAGTAGCCCCGTGCACCTGTGACGCTAAACATATTGTACATTGTTTTGTCCCTCTGAAAGACCATTTTGGCTCCACATGAAAAGCACGGCTAAGCTCTGTGGCTGTGCTGTGGAGTGAGGAACACAGAGGAGCACTCCAGGCACGCCTCATTAACCAACACACTGTAAACAACACAGTAAACAACAAGAGAGCTGTCCGAGAGAGGTGATAAATATGCATCAAAATATCAAATTAGATTGAATTTTAATTTTGTGTATTAGAGGGAATGAAATGATTTGTTTTTAATGGCCTTGGTTCATCACAACACAAAAGACAGGATGTTATTTCCCTAAAGTCTTATTTACATTTGGAGATGAGCAAGCAGTGTCAGAACAGTGTGTCTCAGCGGGCCAGCTCACATCACAATCAATTCTTTTGATGCATGAGGCTTCTGTAGTTGTAAAACCATTGTAGAGCCCATGACATCCTTGTAAAATAATTATATTTACTTTTGAGTGTGTCAAGCTTTTGTATCTGACTTTTGCTTTCCAAAATAGAATGAATAGTGGGTAAATGAGCAATGAAAATATAACACAATTGAATCTATGAAAAAAGTAGCCACTGACTAAACCTAAAAGCTAAAAGATGGATTTCATTCTTTTTATGGTTTTGTATGTAGTTTTCCATCACCCACTTGTCTCCATGGAGATGCCGCTGTAGTAATGTGTCAGGAGCAGTGAGCTACTGCCGTCCATGAACTTAAGCTGGGCTTGGTCGGGACTATCTTAGCTGGAGGATTCAAACATGGCCTCCCACCCAACCCTCAAAACCAGCCTACTCCTCACAGCAGCCTGACCCCACAAAACCAACATTCTAATGTTGTATTGTTTGTATTGGTAGAAAGAAAACATTGAAAAAACATGCATTTTTACTGTCAGTGGGCTTGCCTCTTCACTTAATTTCAGGCAAAGCAATAAAATGTCCATGGTGACAAACGAGAGACGCACCCTCCACCCAAAAAGTTACATATCATACCTGTAAAACTAAACCTACACAATAGGGTGGTCCAAATAAATAAGGCCATAAAAATAAAAAATACTTAAAGTCAATAAAAGTTGCTAAAAAGTCCATCACAAAAATGTGCCCGTGCTCTTGCTCCAGCTCGCAGTAGATTCTGTTTCTGATCTTCATTCTCTGTTAGGCTACAGTTAAAATCTTGAATAAGCTTCACCTCACAGCGACACCATTGACAACTTTCCTGGAAAGCACAGTTGTAGCAGCCTTCTGAAAGTCTCCATCATTAGCCTAGTGTCCTGGTGAATTGTTAAAAATGTTATTGGCTGGCCCACGGGTTAGTGGTGTGATTCCAGCTCCCACGGGTGAATGCTGTCATTGTGTCCTTGGGCAAGACACTTAACCCACCTCGCCCACAGTGGCTGCAAACACTGGTGTATGAATGTGTATGTGAATGGGTGAGTCTTTCCTTGTTGTAATGCGCTTTGAGCCTTGAAGCTTCGAAGAGACACACCGTGGTGGTGACAACATCACTGACCTGCAGTGTGATGACATCACTGGGACACGGCCCGGCTCATTTAAGCAGGTGTGAGTGCGGGACTCGAACCCTCTGCAATTGTGATTGAGCACAGCACAGTTCTAAAGTCCTAGTGTGAGTGTTCCCTCAAAAAACTACACACACACACACACACACACACACACACACACACACACACACACACACACACACACACACACACACACACACACACACACACACACACACAAAAACAAAAAACAAACCACAACTTACTTTCCCTGTTACTTCATAGTGCACTAACTCAGTTACTAACTCAGTAAAAGTAACTATAACTAATTACTTTTTCAAAGTAATGTGCCCAACACTGCTGAAAATGCAAAATTAGACCATTTCTAGGAAATTTCATGCAACTTGAATAACCTCTAAAACATCTGCTTTGTCTTCCTAATTTCTTCCTAAATCATCTTTTGGAGGCTAAAAACTAATGCAGGGTTCTAATCAATGTGATCTGAAACTTTATTTTGACCATGCTTTGATGGACCACCATACTACACAATTCAGCTGGTAAAGTTGGGATGACGACTGAACCAAATGTGTCGTTTTTGACTAAGTAACTAAGGAAACAGCTTTAGCCCCAGTGACATTCGTGCTATAGACTTCGGAACAGAGCTGAGGATCCACTTGAAAGTGCCAGCCTGACGCAGCTGAGCTGACAGATGTTTGCTACTCCACTGGGAGCACATCCATAACTCTCTGTCTGATGTTAAGTGAGACTGAGGACTGTGAAATGAGAACTTTTTAAAATATATTGGTGGAATATGAAGATTTCTCTCTTTTGCCAACAGCTTTGCAATAAAATGATATAAGTATGAGCTCTTAAAAAGGTGTAAACACAAGTTAGAGACTTAGTGGTTCCTGATGGTGGCGGTGTGGCAGGTTGTAAATCTCAACAAGTGGCTAAATGCATTTTGAGGACATTTATTTAGGTATTCCTCGTCGTTTTTAGAAGAGTGATGCTGATTTGATAGGCTTAAAGGATAAATCAGGTGTGATGCTTCATATTTCGTGGCCTGATGTTTATGAGCACACAAACAGCCAATGAGAAATGACGGCCCCGGGGCCGGGGGAGGTCAGTCAGCGTCTTGGCACAGGGAGAACTCGCCTGCTCTGAATATGAAAGCTCTGCCAGGCCAATCCATCTTTATAAAATATACACTTATTCTGACCTTGGCGTGGATACATGGATAAGTCTGAGGAGGGCTACCACAAAGTTTGGAGAAAAATACAACCATCCCTCTGCCTCTTGTATTCATAAATTTCACACAATGCAAGAGCAGCATCAATTATTCACCCAGGCAGACAAGGCCAGAGATAGAGGACCAAACGCAGAGCAAAGAGGAATTCAAAGGTAACTAAAGGGCTGTTTTTGCATTACAGGATGCAAAATTAACTCTAGCTGAATGGGAATCTTTGGCACCACGCTCAAAATCTGAGTAAAGGCAGGTATTTCAGCACACATTTCTGCTTTTATTTGTATGCATTTTTATGAGTTTAATCTCAAAGAGACACTTTTTATAATGTAACTGATAGATTATGAAAGAGTAAAGGAATAAAGAATTGTGTGTCTTGATAATATTGATATATGTTGCATTCCCTTGTCCTCCTTAAGTCATGGCTTTTCTCAAACAGATACATGATGTAAATTTTGAAAAGCCAAACAAGAGGTTAATTAGATTGCACTCAAAAATAACAAATTAGTTTTGCACATTCCACTTCACAACATATCGCATTTCATGTAAGTATCTCAAGTGTGAAAGTCATTCACCCACAAGCTCCGAGCCTATTCTCAAAAGTAAGTGTTTACAATGTTTTAATTAAACACATGATTACATTTCAAGAGGTCTGATACAAAATGGAAGGACACACCAGCTCTTTTGCCAAGAGTCAAAATAAAAGGAGCTGTACTCGATTATTTTAATGTAATAAAGTAACATATACACCAGTACATCTATATTGTATAAACAGTGAATAAATTATAATACCATGTGCTATTTACATCTAATTATAAAGTATTGTTATCCATGAACCAGGAAGTACTGCAGCTGTGTGGTTATCATGCTAGTTGTTGTTAAGCTTACTTTACAACTTTGGAGCACAAGAAACCATTTACAATGAACTAGTTTCGTTTTTCACATTTTAAGAGGGTAAAAATCAGGTACAGTGCCTATAATGGGAAGTCTGCTTAAATTAAGGGAATCCCAGAATGTTGTTGGAGGTTGGGGGTGTGACTTCTGAGCCTGCACCCTTGAAGTCAACCTGTGCTGTTGGCTAATTGTATGAAATATGACTTCCTCCTACCACCTAAAGAAAAAATCTTTACATTGGCACGAGACAATAAATAAAGTTGTCTTGTAATCGTTTATCTGAGCACGATCCAAAAGCCCCTGCTGCACTTGTTGCCAGCGGTTACCCTCTCGTGGTAGGTGTGCTCGACCTCATTGCATTTGATGAAGGTCCTGAGGTTACAAAAATGTCATTTTTACCTCACAAGGCGGTTCATGGGGTTCTATTTCAACAATTAATTCTCTCCTTTCATATGACATTGACAAAAGAGCTCGCGACCAGACTAATAACTCTGAGCCCATTTAGAACAGAAATATGTTGGGTCCCCATCGCTTAGAGAGAAAAATGACTCCTTCATGGCAGTATGGGGCAGCATTCCTATTCCCCCCTTTTTCTTTCTTACCATGTGAGGTAAAATCTTTCAAAAATTGAGTAATGTGCGAAAATCGATAATTTCCAGAGAATGTCTCCCATGGCACACAATGAGTCAAAGATCTATAGTGGGAAGAGCAAGACATTGTAGCTAATACAACATCAACTGTAGTAAGTAACAGACTGGTATACCTCCCTGTCATACGGCTATTGATTGATGCGTCTCATTTTCTCACTGGACGTCATTTACTTCATGTGGAAAAGTGAAATGACTATTCTCCGGAAACAATGTTATGAAAGGTTGCACAACGGCGCTCTGTATCAGGCTCTCCACAGAGGCCAGGGTTAGCTCAGCTTGAAATGAAGTGTCTGTTTTGAATGCTTATGAAAGATGTTATCCCGCCGCCATCATCGCTAACTCCTGGCTATTTCTCCAATTTCGCCGAGCTGTCCATGTTTCACTGTAAGATTAACTCTTTTTATTACATCTTTGGCATCATGTGCATATACAGTGACAGCGCAATGACAGTTTTATTACCGCATTTAGATATGTCAAAAGCATCCGGCCCACGTCCCCATGCATTAATCATGTAGTAGATTCCGCACGGCAGAGACTAAACACTAAAAAAACAGTTTCATTCCACAAACTACTAAATCATGCTTATTTTTAAAAACACATTTTTTTCCTGAAAGGACAGCCATCTAGTGGTGACAAAAGAGATGAAAAACAAAGTTACTCGAGAAGACATACAATGGTTTTCTGCTTGATGTATTAGAAGCTTATGTAAAAATATCAACTCACCATCTCATTTAATATACATATATTTTTTTTCGTAGTATTTTCTGCATTTTAAATTCATACAGAAGACATCAAATATATAAAACAAGATATATGGAATTAATTGAAGAAACAAGTTAAATAACTATCATTTATCTTACTTAATATCTTCTTCTGGTAATGTACATACATACACATACATATACACACATATTCTAAAGTGCATGTTAACGTAATAGATCATAAAAGCACACATATTTTGTGTAAATTAAGCAAGTTCGGCAATGTTTTATCAAAAATGCTAACCTTTATTAGTTTTTTCCATATTCTCCCAGTTTGATCCGTCACATCGTTATTTAAAGTGTCAGTTGTCCTTAGTAAAACTTCAGACATATGAGACACTGTACGGATCAACAATAATGGTAGCATTAACCATTGAAAACAAGTCCACTTGTTTGCTATAAAAGTACACTCAACCACACCTTTTGATTTATGTCCCTTCAGCCCTAATGCATCCCTTTGTAATTCATCTTCTGTACTTACAAATCCCCCCAGTCTCACTGCTCTCATAGCTCGCTAAATTCAAATGCCAATCCCACTGTAAGGACATTGTGCGCTGGGCCTCTACATCTGCACAAAAACGCCACTATATATTCAGCTCCCTTCTGTGTCCCTGCTGTACTTCTGTGCTGTTGACTACTGACCCTCTCCACCACCCACCGCACATATCTCTCTTATTGCCAGGAATCCAGAGGAGAGTGGATTTTTCTCTTCTTGTGTCCATGGACCTGTTATTCTCGTCCTGCCTCGGGCCTTGCTAACAGATTGCCAATAAGCTGGGTGGCGGCCCCAGCAGCATGTCCCCGCGCTGTAGTCCTCTATAATGGGCTCACTCAGGGGAGGGAGCTCCTGGTTGTCACTGATCTCACTGCACTCATAACCCTCTCCTCACCTCCTGTCCTCCCCCATGCCCTTACCTCTCCTCACATCCTCTCCTCCAGCGCCATTTAGAGATGGACTCTTACAGTTTTAGCCAAAGCAATACAGTTTTCAGAACAACCACTGGCTGATTAGCTCTTCCAATATAGGGCTGATGATGATCATTTTCCCAAATTTTAAGCAATTATTAAACTCAACTGCATTTACTGAACTTCTCAGCGCAAGAAAAGAAAGCTAAGAAATGTAAGTATGTTTTTAGACGTCCACTATCCTGTTTCCCAAACCCAGAAGAACAGCGTAGATACAATTTGAGCACAGCCTCCTTTGTATGGACTGAAGCTACTGTTGCACTAAGGTGTTCAAACAATCCTTCTTTCTCCTTTAGTCAGGAGATGCCGTACAAAATATCAATTTGTACTAGAGCTTTACGGGTGATAACACATATGCCAAAAAGTGCAGATAAAGGCCCAGAAATATTGTGCAAAAAAATATCTCCCTTGTCTCGTGTCTCGTGCCCTCACTTCTCCTCCCTCATGCCCGTGCCCTTACCTCTCTTCCCTCGTGCCTTTACCTTTTCCTCCCTCGTGCCTTTACCTTTCCTCCCTCGTGCCTTTACCTTTTCCTCCCTCGTGCCTTTACCACTCCTTCCTCGTGCCATTACTTTCCCCCCTGTTGTGCCCTTACCTCTCCTCCCTTGTGCCCTCACTTCTACTCCTCTCCTCCCTCACTTCTCCTCCTTCATGCCCTTACATCTCCTCCCTCGTGCCCTTACCTCTCCTCCCTCACTTCTCCTTACTTGTGCCCTTACCTCTCCTCTCTTGTGCCCTTACCTCTGCTCCTCTCCTCTCTTGTGTCACTTACCTGTCCTCCTCTCCTCCCTCACTTCTCCTCCTTCATGCCCTCACTTCTCCTCCTTCATGCCCTTACCTCTCCTCCCTCTTGCCCTTACTTCTCCTCCCTCGTGCCCTTACCTCTCCTCCCTCACTTCTCCTCTCTTGTGCCCTTACCTCTCCTCTCTTGTGCCCTTACCTCTGCTCCTCTCCTCCCTTGTGTCACTTACCTGTCCTCCTCTCCTCCCTCACTTCTCTTCCTTCATGCCCTCACTTCTCCTCCTTCATGCCCTTACCTCTCCTCCCTCTTGCCCTTACTTCTCCTCCCTCGTGCCCTTACCTCTCCTCCCTCACTTCTCCTCTCTTGTGCCCTTACCTCTCCTCTCTTGTGCCCTTACCTCTCCTCCTCTCCTCCCTTGTGTCACTTACCTCTCCTCCTCTCCTCCCTCGCGCCCTTACCTCTCCTCCTCTCCTCTCTTGTGCCCTTACCTCTCCTCCTCTCCTCCCTTGTGTCACTTACCTGTCCTCCTCTCCTCCCTCACTTCTCCTCCCTCGTGCCCTTACCTCTCCTCCCTGATCCCCTCGTTCTTGTCCTTACCTCTTCTCTCCCACCTCACAGATGCTCCTGTCATGTTTTCTGTGGAGAGTTTTTCACAGTCTCTCATGCCTGAGTACACATGTGGATAGCCACTCTCTGACTATAATCACAGCTCACTTTGTTCACATTAAGCTCAATAACATATTAAAAGCAATGTTTCTGTGCTGCACTGTCCAACAAGCTCCTATTAACCAACTGTATACTGCAGCATTTTCTGTGCAACACTTTGTTATTTGGCTATTTGCTCTGTGCACAATGGCTCGCGGCCTGTTATTGCCTCCCCTTCTACTCCTATTACACCTCCATGGCTTTTTCATTAAAAATTCAAAAGTCAAAAAATACTTATATATTACACAGCAGATAGCGAGTTATGGAAAAATACAGTATCACTGACAACATGTCGACAAATCCAGAGCTCCTAAACAGTGAAGTGTCCTCTGGTGAAGTATACACTCAGCCAAAAACGAATATTTCACCAGGGGATACTTCAATATGTATAAACCTCTTGATGAAGCATTTGAAACATGATTGGCAAAATCCTCCTAGTTGTGTCAAAACATGCAAAACGTCCATAAGAAATGCATTACCCAAAGCAGAATGAAAAAACAAAAGTAATGCCATGTATGTTTTGCAAGCTTCAGTACTGGCTCTTTCTTTCTGCAGGTTCAAACAGAGCTATTGATTGTACAAACAGTGTTAAGTTCACAGCCAAAGTGAGTAAAATGTTCCTTTATTGTCAGCTAACCTTTCAAGTGTGTTTGCCCCCTGCTTGTTCTGTCAATGACGACTTAATAGTCCCGATTACCTTCCCTTTCTAAAACATCCCACAGTGTCACACACGCTTCATTCTAGAGGTTACGTTTGAGTGTTTGAGTGCTTTAATTGATTTTTCTCCCTTTGACACACTCGTAGCAGTGGTGGACCTGGGTAAATTGAATGACATTTAGAAATAGAGCACTTCTATTTTCTATACTGTTGTTTTTCAATTAAGCGGAGTGTGTTTTTGGAGGTGATGTCCGGGCCAAGCTGAAAAACAGTTACTGGTAGGGCGAAAGAGTGCATTGCTTTGGACGTATTCTCTGATTAAATGAATGAATTTGTGGGGCTTGTGCTGTCAGCGGTTTTCACAACAAATAAACATCACAGTGCTGGAATTTCTCTCTATTGCATCAATGATGGCGCCGAGCCTCTGACAGCTACACGTATCAAAGGCCAAGTGTTTCATTTATGTTCCGGCAGCAAATCTATTACTTCCACTATGTGTATGGGCTTTTTCATGGATCACTGTACATTTTGCAGTCAGTCAAAAGGACAGGTGCAATGCAGGCCTGCTCTATTTCTAAGATAGACCATAGTGCAATGTTTAAAGTACTTTGGAGACTTTTGCCTTGGAATTTCAAATTTGTCAATGTGAACTCCCTGCACTTGGTAGTGTTGTGACACGATGAATACAAAGTGTATTTCTATGCTAAAGAAAAGGCTTGACACTCTATAACAATTTCAATAACAAAAATGAGAGTGTAATAATCCACACATAAGAGTATTTTGTCTCCATTGAAAGACTTGGAAGATTTTCACTTTTGCTATTATCACTACTGCAAAAAATGTATATAATTAGTTACATAATAGAATAGTACAATTTTACATGGAGTGGCCTCTCCACAGATCTGACCTGTAACTTTGCTCACCTGCTTCATGGAGATAGATAAGTTTAAAGCTGCACAGCTAAATCTTCCAGGCAAAGCAATAACAAGCAGCAAACCCATCACCAAAGGACCTTTAATCAGAGCATGGCTGGTGAAGGTGTTTGTGGCTTAACACTGAAAGGAAGAAGTGGATGAGTCATTTAATCAATGAGAGTGAGTCTAAGAAAGATGCATTAGGCTTTTGGTACAAGATCAAACAATAAGTAACTTATTGGAGTATGATAGAAAGCAAGAAAATGTTGCAAAGTGCAATGCAAATGTAGTAGAGGGACAATCCTGCCTTTTTCATAATTTTGGGAGTGGATTTGTACTAGTTTGTATCTCAAAATGGCACTAAAAACTGATTAAACATCAATCTCAAATCATATTACCACAAGAAATAATTTTGTCCTTTGTTCATCGGTACAGATTCACATTTCATAACAGAACCATCACAAAGCATCATAATTTCTCACCCCTCACTAAAACCTCCACATAGTAATTTAATCTCCATCTTTTTTCAGTCATAAAACAAGCAAACTAGAATACAATGAAAAGTTTCTCAGAATAGTTTGTTATTGAAGACGTGAACAATATCCCACCTGGCTTTTCTCTCAAGTGTTTTTCTCGTTTCCTCAGTCAATATTCACTCTCGGATAAATATACCAGCGCTTCTCTCCACGCTCACACGCCTTTCCCATTGTTTGACATTATTTTTGTCAGGCTTATTCTGCAAATTAACAGCGGCTGTGATGGCTGTCGTTTGCTGTCAACAGAAGAAAAAGAGCTATCTGTGCAGATGCTGGGAGGATGAAGTGCTTTGTCCAGATTTAAACATGGCGATGACGTGAGGCTGTGTACAGTAGTGGTTAGAGAATTACATTACCTACAGTTGGGCAATGACAGATTCAGGATGTGCATCAGAAGCAGATGATTCCAGATGATTCCAGTTTGCCAAGAGCCTGTAAGTGAAATTGGCAAGCAGAAGAGCATTCGATTTTGGTAGCATTGTGCATATATTTTTTATTTATTTTGAAAAAAGTTTTGGTTTTGCATGTGTGGTTTTAGTAGTTTACTTCAAAAGCATCAAAAGCAAAATTCAGTTATTCTGTATTGTATTTTTTTCTCTTAAAAATTAGGTTTACAACTCCTTCCCATTACCAACTACCTTAATGTATTACAACTTATATGGGGCTGTTATCGCTTTGCCTGGAATGTTCTAAAGTATGGCATTAAACTACCTATCTCCATGAAACAGGCCAAGTTACAGCTCAGAATAAGGGTGTCCCCAGAAAAGTTACATAGTGCAACTTTATTAACTGAATTTGCTTATTTGGCTTTTCCTATCATTTTCTACAACCGAAAGTCAGAAAGACTTGTTTATCCATGGACCTTAACAACAGTTTTATACATTTCTTTCATGTATTCAAACCCAAAACTACTTTATCTCAGTCCTATCCTGTCCCATAGTGGCACCCTGAGCTCCCTAAAGGCACCCAAACTCCACTCTATCTCCCTTTATTTCAGATTAAAGCTTCACCACCAAGGTCTGTGTGACCTCAGGAGAGCTGGCAGGATCAGACGGGCCCTGCTTCGCTTGCATTTTAGCTGTGCAAGCGCCGCTGTCTTATCTATTTCATTTTTATTGAATGGACTCAGGTTTCTCCTCCCTCTAGGCTTCGTGGGCACGCCTACTCCCTGGTCCAACATAGCTTTATGCTGACTAAATGAAGAGGCCAAGAGCAGCCGAGATGACAAATACTCACTGGTGCATAAAAACATATACAGTGTGCATGGCTGGGGTACACACTATTCTCCCTTGTAAAGCCCTTTGCCAGTGTGAATGACAGGAAAGGGCAGGGCCGCTGGTGATACACTATGGCATTTCTGCAGGCTTTATACATATCACAACATTACAGAAACTTCACAAATCCTCCGGCAGCCTCCCTCAGGTCTTCACTGTGTCTCTGGAGCCAGTGCCCTCCATTTACAAAGATACCACATGCAAAAAGTCCTGCAGGTTCCATTTTAGAGCTGCTATATGAGCAATATCAAGTGACACCAAATTGGTATGACTCTTTAACATGCAGGTGGTGCTCTCCAGCGCAGACTGCACACTTTTACAATACTTTACTTTACCAGTTACACTACAAAGGGATAAATCTGGAACTATTGTTGTGTGACTGACAAACACATTGTCAATCACAGAAACACATGGTTTGTTTGTGTCGAAACAAAGTTGGCGTCTTGTGTGTAAAAAGAAAGAAAGAAAGTGCGGCTGGGTGATTTACTGAACAGCATAATGAGTACACATCAATACATGCCCACACAAAACAGAGGGGAACTTTCAGAGTCACAAGGATTTATAAGGATTTACAAGGATTTATAGACTTCATAAGTATAGTTGTGCTGGTAACACAACACGAGGAAGGCTTGTGTTCACTGTGACTATAGCTCCACTGTTACATTAATCAACCCAGACGTGAATAAATGGACCATGGGACTGTTTCCAAATTAGGCAGCATAAACAAAAAGACACATTAGCAGAAAAGGATCGCACTGTTCCTGATTCATACAAAGGCAAACTTTATTTTGTTGGTTTCTTGCACCACAAGATTGATTTGATCTTGATTCAGTTTGAAGTTTGTTTTTAAAGGTTGTTTTTTTTGTTTAAAATAGCAGGTTTCATGGCCATCCTTGGAACTGTCTATAATACAAAAAATGCTTGGAAAAACTTAAATACAGAAGAATTTTGATTAGTGTCAAGTTGTCGCAATAACTGACAGCTAAAAACAGAACCATCACTCAACATTTTTTTCTATTTCATTATTAGCAGTTGCATATAGCACTGCCCATCTCCAGTTATGAACTTTGCTTTAAAAGTGGAGGGAGTATAGCACCTGTCACCACATCTTGTGTCCTGTGTGGCTTGATGGATTCTGGCTGTCAGATTATTGGGGCTGTAAGAGAAAGAGTG
>KN490752.1:34696-63926 GCA_000787155.1 Scartelaos histophorus | reverse complement strand
CGTGGCTAATGGATGTCAGATTAGAGAGAGGTGACTTTTCCAACCACAGCCTTTGTGCTTTTTCACCGCTCACAAACTGACAGGCCACAAATGTCATCTTTACTCCGCCTGCTATAATGACATGCACACGACAATGGATGCACGTCGCCTGTGTGTTTCTAAAATTACAAACTAAAATTAAATAACATATTAAGGAATTGGCAGAATGTAGATGCAAGTGCCAAGTGTCTCCTGAGCAGATGCTGAACAAGGAATATTTTGTGGCAAGATTATTCCTGAGTTGTTTAAATGGTTTCGGTGCAAAATGACTTTAAAACAAGGTCCCACTGCAAAGTCCTCTGAAGGTGAGTGATAAGTGGTGGAAATGCACAAAGACAAAATCACTGACCCAAATCAAAATGTCAAAAGTAAAGATGATAAGCAGGCTGCTGGCCAAGTGGGAAGCAAAGACAGAACACAATGTTATAAATCGTTAAAAAGGTTGAGAATGACAAAAAAAAAATATGGTTTTGTTTGCTGGTTTTGTCTCCATAACGAAGGCAGGTCCCTATGTGCAGATTTTAGTCAGTGATGGTTTATGAAAATGTTATGAATGCTAACTTTAATTTATGATAGGATTTAAAATAGATTATTTAGCCTTTTTGCCTCCATATAGAGAAATTCATATTGAACAAGTGAGGACAATGACACACACTGTCTGAAATCCACTCAGGATGCTTGGCCAGTTGGTTTGGACCATCTTCAACAAGTTTCCCAAAATAAACCTTGTTTCTGCAGTATAAAAAACTTCAGCCACAAAATCAAAATAAATTAGGAAAATGTCAGAGTGGACTCTAGAGGTGTTACCTTTATTAATTTTTTTTCTGTCTTCGTTCAACTGCAACACACACACGCCCCCACACACGCACAAGCATGCACTTTTTCAGTGTTAGACTGTCACACTGGACTAAAGAAAGTAAGACCCTGTTAATTCAAAGTAATGTCATTCCTAAAGCCCTAATCTCCCTGTGCCCTCACTAAGACTTCGAATTAGCCTAGTTTCAAACTTTGTTACGTTTGTGTAGGTCATTTTTAAAAAGGGGTCTAGAGATCTCAAAGACTTTTCTCTCCGTTGAGCAGAAGGGAGTGGGAGCAGGGAGTTTGAACTGTGCATGATTGTATAGGCCACCACAGTGGTGTGTTAAATCGGGCTTGAAGGAGAAGGAATATGCCCTTACAGTACCTCTCTGGGCCTTCAGCACAGGTGCCCACAGGTGAAATGGAGGGATCCTTTCACATCAATAGCAAAACCCTCATGCATGACACACAGCTTATGTTCTCAATGTATTTATAACAGCAAACTATGATGTGAAATAATTAAAAGATACAAGATTTGAGTGTCATTGTCATAGAAATAAAAGCAAAATTATGTTTAGGGCATCAAACACTGCATGGTTTTAATGTAACATGCATATACAAAAGGTACAAGAGGTCATCCAATAAGCCTATAAATAACCCCAGTCTAAACATTAGCACAATAAAGACATTTATTGCAGCACTTGTGTAATAAACAGTAGTCGTCATAGCAACAGCATAAGGGGAAAAACAGCATTAAAGCTCCTATATTAAGCAAACATTACTCTTATGAGCTTTAAGTCATTTTAGGTTGTTGTCACCTTTACCAAAACCCGAAATTGTGTTTTGTTTCATTTCCACGTTTGAGTAACCCTGCATTATTAGCCTGTCTACATCTCCAAAGCTCAAAATGCTCCGTTCCTCCTTGTCATGTCATGAAGCTGACACAAAACACAACTCCAGGAATGTTTAAGATAAAGAAACAACATCATAACAGAGATTAGAAAATAAAGTAATATGGGGATGGGGAGGGAGGGACACAGTCAAGTATGTGAAGGTTTAACGCCAACTTGCAAACAACATAAAAGTAAATTCAGATGCAACAAGAACAAAAACAGCAACTATATCTGTCTATACTATGTACTACTCCAACTCGATGTGTCTGTACTATATTATTTCAGAAACTTTTTGGTGGATTTCACATTGGGCAATTTTGTAATAAATGACACCTGCAGAAACAGCAACGTTTGAACAAGCAAGAGAACACGCAGCACCCAGAGAAACAGAGAGGCTTGGCCCAAATATTGACCTTATTACAAAGACCACTCTGCCATTGTGCACAGACAAATCAACACAATTTGTTTTAATTATCTGTTGTGCAACATTCAGCTGTTACAATTATTTCCTGCTACCTTGTGACCCAAAGCAGTGAAGTCTCATCTGTGATCAATTTCCTCCATCGCAGCTTGAAACGCCCGGTGGAAAAACCATGGATGTACTTTGCTTATTAATCAGGTTAATCAGTCATTACAGTAAGGCTATATTCAGGTCACAATCTAATCATAAAAACTAAAAATAATAACTGAGTGAACTTCAGACGCAAACATAAGCAATTTCAATTCATGTATACCCTTTAAAATTAAAGTACAAAGTGCAAAGTACTTTTTTATTTGATTACTTTGTTTAGTATTGATTGTTTAAAGGGTCCATATTGCATTTTCTGATCTATGTAATAATGTTGTTTCTTTATCAAAACCATATCTGGAGTTGTGTTTTGTTTCATTCAATCCAATCCACTTTATTTCTATAGCACATTTCATAAACAAACAATTTCCAAAGTGCTGCACAAATACAGACTAAAAGCAACAATAATAATATAATAATAAAATAAACACTTATTAAACACAGATTAAAACATATTAGTCCTAAAACAATAAACCAGTAAAATCAAATAAGAGCAAAGCCATAAGATAGCAATAAATAAATAAAACCCCATAAAATACATAAAAAAATAAATAAATAAATAGATAAAAGACACAAAGGACCAAACAACTCACGCGGTGTTAAAAGCCAGAGAATAAAAGTGGGTCTTAAGACGAGACTTAAAACACTTGACTGTGGGGGCTGTTCGGCTGTTTAAACATTCACACGTTTAATACACAAACCCAACATATTTAGGCTGGTTTAGGTTAATTTATCTTTCCGACTCGGAGATCCGAGCACTAACACGCCCCTTTCCCTTGGACGGCCCAACTCGGAACTCGGAGAAGCTCAGAGCAGACCGCAAGATTTACCACATAAATTCCAAAATGGCTGAGCCCAGTGTCACTTGTATTAGCTGTTTTCATTGTGTTTAAGTGCTTTGGATGTTTAATTGACAATTTCAGTCACTATTACTGCAATACCTTACCGCGTCCATATCACTGCCTAAGTGTCAGTGTCGCCCGTGTTTTTAGCCTATTTCCTGCTAGCTAACGTGCCGGGATGCTCTACTATCATGCAAGACCAAAGCTTTCACTTCAGTAATACACTGAATAATACTATTTATACTGAATTCTCCCTTGAGATTGTGTAGTTGAACCACAGACTTATTTTGGAGCCTGTTTTTATTGTGTTTGTGTATTTTGGATGGTTAATTGACAATTTCAGTCACTATTACTGCAATACCTTACCGCGTCTGCCCGTGTTTTTAGCCTATTTCCTGCTAGCTAACGTGCCGGAATGCTCTACTATCATGCAACACCAAAGCTTTCACTTCAATAATACACTCAATTATACTATTTATACTGAATTCTTCCTTGAGATTGTGTAGTTGAACCACATACCTTTTTGGAGCCTGGTACCGATGCTAAAGCAACAACAGCTTTATGGTTAGCGTCCATGTTTTTCTCCAAGTCCGACAAATGGAAATGTAAAAAAAAAGCTAAAGCTCAGACGTGATCTCATATCCAAGTCCGAGTAGGAAGGATAAACGAACGCAGGGTGAGTTCTTTTCTTAAATGGAAAACACTTTCAACTTGTGATGTAATGTTGTAATACAGGAAGTGCTCCTGTATGTTTTAAACTTGATACACTAGAATCATTTGGATAATTTCAGCTATAGAATTCCAAATACTCCACTGAATTAAAGGTAAAAGCTTCACAAGGTGGAACAGAGGATTTTGACCTTTTGAGACATAGACAGACTAAAAATAAAGTGTAACAAAACACAACTCCCTGTCTTATATAGGAACTTCAATGTAGAAATCATGTAAGAAATTCTGACTTTATAACACTGGTCACAAAAGAATGGTATTAGTTGTGGTGTCATAACTACAAACCATTTCAAAACTCACAAAAAGCCAACACTAAGATATTACATTGACACATCGCTTTTGCAGCCTCAAAGTTTTCAGTGTTGTTAGACTAAAGTACTAAAAGTAAAGTGTGTAATCAGCTCTAATCAGCACTATGATGTAGTGGAGGAGCGTTTGTTATTGCTCTAGTGTCTCGGAGACGCAGAGAAGGTCATGACAGGCCCCAGCTGTGCACATGATTGCAGATGTTGACATAATTGGGCTGATTGCTCGATGGTGTCTTCACAGGCGGCAGCTGCGGCACACTGCTAAATATGTCACATAATTACTGTCATAGTGTAAAGAAGGAGGAAGAAAGCAAAAGAAAGCTGTTTTGATCCTCAAGAAAATGCACTCAGCAGATCCTCAGAAAACGGCGCGGTGTTAAAGTATAATCGGGTTCATCGAAAACCCAAGTCAAATGTCAAATACAGTTGTTGTTGGTGTAAATAGGAGAACGTTGCATTTCAGGAAAGATGAAAACAAGTCCGATTTGAGGATAATGTAATGTAGATGACTTGGAGCTGTAGAAGTGCCAAGCATAGGTTTGACGTTTTCCTGATAAATAGGCGATAAGGCGAAATAGAAGAAAAAAGAGAATAACATTTTTGCAATAGTTGTGCGTTCTTCCGTCCAGGGCTTTTACTCCAAATCGTAAGTAATGTCATTTAGCACCTTCACTCGTCAGTCATTTTAGTTCTGACCTTTTGGCTTGAGCTTTCAGAGCGCTCTCCAATCATGTACTTCACCACTGAGCATAGAACACTAGGAAAAAATAGAAAAATTTTTCATTATGACCTCTTTTCATGTGGGAAATACTGCATATAAAAACTGAATATTTTTTTTCTAAAGTTATTGACAGGTTGCCAGATTGTGATTTGACGACAGGTGAATCAATGACAGGCAATGCACATGGGAAACCAGGGCTGTGATGAACTTGCTAAAAAGTTGTTTTTGATAATACGTGAATCACAGCTAAAACTTATCACTTCAAAAACTAAAGGAAAAAAAAAAAACAACAAAACAAAATGTTTCTGAAAAGTCACTGCAGCCTTATTATCCAACTAAATTACATAGCAAACTTTCTCAAGTGTTCAAAACGCAAGTTGTTCTGCAGATGCTTTTAGGCTATTTACATAACTTGGTACATTGTTTCCTGTGTAGTCAATTATTTGAACAAACATCTTAAAAGAAAAAAAGGTGTGCACTAGTTCTTTTCAAATAAAATTATAGATTTCAGAACAATGCGAAGAGCAAGTAATTACAAAAGTACCTGAAATCCATTTTTTGAACAAAGCATTTTGACGGGCTTTGTTCAACATACAAGATCTTTGCTGCTGTGGATTAAACGGCAAAACCCATAGATGTCCTCTATAATCAGCCAAGGTCATGAATCCTGCAGAGAAAGTGTTGATTTTCTGGCTCTGCTCTGCTCTGCTCTCTTCTGCTCTGCTCAGTGAGGAGGACCCTCTGCTGGGAAATATTTTGGGTTTTAATGAGCACTGCAGAAGGTGTTAGTGACCACATTTGGCGTGGGCTTGTCAAAAATACTTTGAATAAGAATAACAACAGGACAAATGAGCAACAATAGAAAATAGTGACAAGGCAAAAGGGCATTGCTTTTCAATGCCCTAAAAGTAATTATATGGAAAAGTATCTGGTGTACATACTAAGCTATACTAATGAAAAAATAAGCTACGGTATTAGCACCAAAGTAAATTAATAGCAGTAGTTCTTTTTTGTCATAAATCATAAATCGTGGAAATTGTCAATAAAATATGACATAAATTTACTTTTAAATTGTAAATGCTCTGAACAGGCCTGTCGTAATGGAGCTGCAATATCCATCTGCCACACTCCAGAATATTCCAAACAAAGCCCCCTTCTCCAGAACAGTTCCATAGTGCCTCACCTTTAAGCCAGTAGCCCCTGATGTCCCCTGTGTCATTGCCAGAGCCATAACCTACTCATGTTTCGTATGTGGCAACATGCACTCTGTGAGATAGAGTCCTGGGTGTCCAGACAGGAATAATTCTTTATTTCCTGTTCGTGCTTGGCTCGCTGGGTGAGAATCAATGGTGAAGTCAATAATATGTTGGAGCATTGGTGAGATACCAGACTGTCCACAGCAGCTGCAGGTGTTTGTCTCATGAGCAGGATATTAGATGTGAAGAATCAGACGCACATATGGAGCACCACGGCGCCTTTGTGTGCTGGAGATCTGATCTCAGTGTAATTACACAAATGGAAAAACCTACTTTGATGGACATGGCTGGAATGAAACAAACATTGTATTTAGAGTGTGAATAGAACACCTCCTTTTTTCCATACAGCAAAGTTTTTAAACCAGCCATTGCTTTTACCATTTTTATTTCTATTCCTGCAACCTCTGCTGCCAAGATGCACCAATGTAGTCAAATAAAAAACAAAAAGAACTAATAATAATGATGGAAATAGAGGTTTAAGGACAACATCTCAGACAGAATAACCTATAGAAGTCACAGGAAGAGCTTTGAAAACAAAATGCCTTTTTAATAAATCATATTGCTTCACCCACAATAACAATTTTGAAGAAACTGTGCAGATCCAAGATATTCCTTCAGGACTGAAAAATACTTTTTGAGGTGTTAAGTTAAAACTGCATCCTTTGCACCTTGAGAGAACATGTGTAGGCTTAACAAGCTGTTGTTTTGAGAAAAAGAGCTCAGATGCCAAATGAGAGGGAGAGAGGCGTTATGCTTCTTTTTTACTGCAACAACTGTAATATGTTACAGCAGAAAAGGATTATTGTTATTTAATTTGTAACTAATAACATACAAGTAGCAGATGTGGTCACCTGGCCAAGTTACAGGTCAGATCTGCAGAGATACAAATATAAAAATGTGTAAACCTGAATTCATATAAATAACACTTTAAGTATGTCTGAGGTAAGAGTAACCCTCTTCACAGCACTCAGACAGGCCAGGTCAGGCTGCCATCACATCAGGCACAGAGCAGCTTAACCATCAGTTTTCTCTTGTACTATTCCCGACCAATAATGTATGAGAGGACGCTGTCAGGCTGCAGGTGAGGCAGCCCACAAAACCCGCTTTTAAACAGGACAGCGTTTCTAAGAATAGCATGTCATGCAGACCGACCACATGCAGGGAGGCAGATTGTGCAGACTGTGGCAGAGAGAAGCCAGGATCACTGCTGTGAACAAGCACATAGCACAGAGTATATTGATCCTATACTCTTATGGGTCAGGAGAAAGAGCTTTAAGGATTACTACATATTGGTCTCATAATGTTGACAAATACTAGCCATAGTATCCCTGTTGTAGCTGTATAATTCTGGTTCAGCGCAAACCCCATGGTTAGTGAGACATTTTGAAGAGCAACACACTAATAAGTTGCATAACATGTTAAATGTCAGAGTGTTCAAAAATCCATAATAGAAATATAGCAATTCTAAACCAATATCTTTTCCAAATAAACCGCAAATCTTATCAAATGGAATAGGACTTTACATAGTTTGCTTGCTCAGATTAAAAAAGATAAATATTTTCTGTACTCACTACTATTCAAAATCTTTACATTACTTTACATTTTATATTAAGCAGGGACCTTAAGATCACCCAGGCTGCTCTAGCTAATATATGAAATTCCTTTGGAGCCCAAAGTAAATCAACCTTGTAATATAAAGAAAAGTACAGCAGATCGCAGGTAAGCTTAGGCCAAGTCATTTTGAACCTGCACTCTCCCGGGGGTTTCACTGAGCACTATAACTGTGCCGGTGGAGTTGCAGTAACAGTCACTCAGAGCTCGAGCAGTGAGACTCCGGATATTATTAATACAAATGAAGCTGAACTTTATATGAACCAAGAAGACCTCTCTCATAAGGGAAGTACTGACACCTACTGACAAGTGACAGGTGACTAGTAACCACAGGCACGCCAATGATGCCTGGGACTCATGCAATATTGAACGCTGCTCTGTTCCTTAATGCTTTGACATGTGTTAAAACAAATGCAACAAGAAAGGCCCTGTCTCCTCACTGTCTGGTCTCCACAGCCCCATGCAGATATGTAAAGAGACATACCACACACATTAAATCATCGCAGGCATTTTCTTTTACCTATTTTGACAGCAACTTTACTTTTTTATCATAATCTTGAAGTAAAATATTTGATGGGTGACTGTGCACACATTTGTCACACTGAAACTGAAATTGGGTTTACAATGTTCTGTCAAAGTCACAGAGATTTCTTATGTCAGGATTAAGAGAAACAGATTTAGTTTACTTATAGGCCTGGGTAAAACATTGTGCCCCTCTCCTTATATTTGCCATTAATTACAGGGCTACAGGCTGCGGCTTTCTGATGTATTTAACTGTAGTTAAACAATATAGCTGACAGCTGTTTCACACAGGCTGGCATACAAATTCTGTATGCCAGTCATCTGTAGTGTGGACTGTCCCAATTCTCATTTTTGAAACCAGTGCGCCCTTGTGCACTCACACACTTCATGCACTCAGAAAATTCACACTGCATTTAAGTGTATACTATGGATATTAGCACAGGGTCACTGACAGACCTGCATTACAGCTACAATAGATTTTGTTCCATGTGACCTCCTGCCATATATTGTTCTAGTTGCGTTGTAACAAGCTTTTATTTTAGTTTCAGCTTTTAAATAATTATCTTTTTTTTGCTTGTTACAGGACTGTGAAAAAGTACAGAAAGACATTTGATAAATTCAGTAGCCTATGACATACATATCCAGATATCCCAGATATCCGCCTGGCATATTCACTTGTCAACAATTCAATTCAAATACACATGTTCAATTCAAATTCAAATACACATTCAAATACATTCACAATTCAAATACACATTCAAATACACATGTACTTCACAAGCAAGTATCCAAAGATTAGGTCGTAGTTCAATGGGCTTTTGCCTTCAATGAATCAAAGCATTCTACTTTAAAGTACATTTTAAATACTAACTACTATCAATGCATGCAATAAAACACAGAGAGTAATTTCCACATTTTTATGAAAGTGATAATTCTGAGGAAATACTGTCACCTATAAATAAATGCATCCATTAACTCAAATAATATGTTAATGTAACTCTTTGGGACTACAGGCAAACCTATTACAACCCCATAGCAGATATCACATTCTGAAATACAGGAAAAATGGGCTGAAATTCAAACTTCTACTGCTTTCAATAGATCTTTGAAAATAGCAAGCATAGATCTGTTTTCCAACCATTTTCCAGCCATTGCTTCGCTCCCCCACATCTCCTCCACATCACCCAAACACCCATTTTCTATCATTAATCTAGGCTAAAAGGTGATTACAAGGAGATACGGCTTATAAAGATTACGTCTCCCAAATGCCACACAGTAATATGAACAGATGATCGTCACTCACTCCACCCATGAAAAGGGGAAAACAGCTAATTTTAATAATCATCCCACCAGGAATGTCACAGCAATTTCTGATTTCGTACAGACTATGAATACGAATTAGCTGATATGGGGGTTGCTTCATATACTATTTGTGCATTAGTGTATGTAATAGAAGATAAATGGTCCATAATAAGTGGATGGTGTTGTGTGAATTCACGCTTGACTGATATAAAAAAGACAGATGACAGATGATAAGCGATAGAAATATTCATCGGGCTGAACGGGCATTAGATGCCGTACTGGCCAAAGATCATCTTTAAAAATATCAGATATAAACTCAGAATAAATAGTTTTTGTGTACTGCTAATCGTTTTGCTTTATGTGCTTTATATCAGCCATTTTCTGATGTATAACTATTCAAATAAATGTGTCGACAGTAGCCATTTTCTGCTTTGGGTCATTACTTAGAACTTGTGTTTTTGAGTATATGTCAAATAAAGTATTAAGTCTTAAGTCTAGAACTTAAGATTGTTTATCTAGTTTTCGTTTAATTTTTTATTTTTAAAAAGTCTATAAAAGAATGGCCACTGAGAAAAACTAGAAACTAAGTATATTAAGTAACAATTAAGTAACTACTAAGTATTGAGGAACAATTAAGTAACAGAAACTGAGATGACGAATTACATTTCATTCCTGTGTCAACATGTTCCTAATACTGTTGCAGATTTTACCAACAAACTGAAAAGAACAAAAGTCTTACAAGGAAAAATAGGAGAGCTTCCCAGGTTAAAGCAACAAATAACATTTGATTGCTACAGTTTTACAATAGTTCACAGCACACAATATGTGTATTAATAAAATATGCAGCTTCTTAGTGGGCGTCCCCTAGTATAGCTTCTTTTAAAAATCACATGGAGATGTTTAAAAGGCATCAGAGAAGAATTATCATTGTTATTTCGTACCTTCAGAATCAATCTGGTCTGGAGCTATTGAGCGGTGCAGTTAGGTTTTTAATGTGTCGTCTAACTGCCAACTGTAAATTAGGCAGCCAAGGAAAAACGGCTCCATTTTCCAACAGAAATTCCTCCACGGCCACCTGAACGGAGGATCTATTTCTCCAGGGACAGATTTTTCACTTTGAATCACTGGTGTGGTCCATTCATCTCGTAGCCAATAAAGTCTGCGATCTTCCCAGGTCTCGTCATTTTGGAAATTTGATGTCAGAGCTGACGAATTACATTTCATTCCTGTGTTAACATGTTCCTAATACTGTAGTAGATTTTACCAACAAACTGAAAAGAACAAAAGTCTTATTAAAGCCGCTCGCGGCGATGATAGGCCTCGCCCCGGTGGACACGCCCCTCCCACAGCCGCCCAGGCCCATAGCTGGTCCTGTAGGAAAGATGCATATTGCACCTTTAAATGTTCCTTAGGAGTCATTGTGCCCCTGCTGGCCAACCCTCAAAAATGACCTATATCTGTAATATAGCTGTTTGCTTCTGGCATAGAATGTATTCTTCAAGTTTGATACAAAACAGATCATGTGACACTTCATGTCTATATTAGGGGGCGCTATAGAGTTTGCTTTTCAGATACTTAATAGCGTATTATAATCAGACTGAGATCACACATTAGTGACTCAAATTTGAACACAATCAGACTAAACAAGTGAGTATAAGATATTTTTAACTATTTTACTGGGGAGTCTGCGCTTCTGCTGACCAACCGTGAAAAATGCATCATGTCTGTAATAAATTTTTTTGTTTGTAATCATGGTCTGAATCTGAGCTCTTAAGCTCCTCCTATGGACAAACCTTTCTTTTCCCTGGCCACACCTGGTGGCCTGAGGAGGAGTTAAAGAGCCCCTGCCACAGCTTTCCCCCACCAGGAGGAGCTCTTTAGCTCCTGCTGAGGCCACAACTTTCCCCCACTGGGAGGAGCTCTTAAGCTCCTCCTATGGACAAACCTTTCCTTTCCCTGGCCACACCCAGTGGCCTCAGGAAGAGCTAAAGAGCTCCTCCCGGGTGGGGAAAGTTGTGGCCTCAGGAGGAGCTCTTTGGCTCCTCCTGGACACACTTGGTGGCCTCAGAACGAGCTAAAGAGCTCCTCCTGGTGGTGGAAAGTTGTAACCTTAACAGGAGCTAAAGAGCTCCTCCTGGTGGAGGAAAGCTGTGGCCGGATTTGGTCCAAATCCAATAATGTTGACGTTTCATGTATAGGCTAGGGGGCGCTATAGAGTTCATTTTTATTAGATTTCATATTTCATCACATTCAGGCCTGGATCCTGCAGTTGTGATTTGTATTTGAGCTCTGTAGACCAACGCCTGTGGCCGTGAGAGCTCATCGAAAAAACAGGAAATGAGGGCGTTATTCGCCGGCGTGCTACAGCCAAACTGTACGGCCCAAAACCATGGATAACTTTTGTGAGTTTATGTGTCTAGATGTGACATGCCAAATCTGAGCTCATGTGGACCCCGGAGACTTCCCTAATTTTGTACAGCACGTGGTCAAAACGGCGGCGAATTTTTGATCCAATATGGTCGACTTCCTGTGTGTTATAGAGCCGCGCCGTCTTTGGCTTCTTTGTTTGTCTCCTCAAGTTCTACCACTCTCCCGAATTTCGTTTGTCTACAGCAAAATTTGCGCTTTGGCTTCCCATAGACTTTCAAAATTTGCATTTTCCAGGGGGCGCTGATGAGTGGGGTCACTTTGGTCATTGTCGCAATGCCCGTTTTATCAAATTTTTCGCCGGACCGGTCGATCTAATACCCCCATGTGGGACTTTTCGACATTTTTCAGTATGTCGATACTTGAATTCATTTTCTGACAAACCTAAGACCAACAAACTGTAACACCACAGCAGACCTTCCATGATTCTGAGGGTAAGAAGTTGATTCTTGGTTGTTTGTTTTAAAAAAAACAAAACTGTTTGTGTGGCTCCTCAGTAATTGTGAGAATTAGCTGTGATTTTTATCCCCATTATCTGACTTTATTGGCTCATTGCTCCAGTACTGTTTATCATAGCGCAGGGGCCTCCAAATGGCCTCTCCAGTTGGATAAGCTAAATATGACAAATGAGGCCAACTAAAGCAGAGACACGCTGGATAAAGGTTAATATACCTACAGATTGCAGCCTGACTGTAACGTGCTAACCTATAGATTTCTGTACATTATCCATGAACACAAAACTTTGATGAGCAGCTTATCAACACAGATGCTCCTCTGTCTGCTGCACTGCTTTTGTTTATGTGTCACTGGCTGTTCTTGTGTTCATTCCCTGGAGATATCAATGTTAAATTGCTTTTTGGTTCACAAGCTACATTAGAACTTGTAATGGACTTTGCCTGGGCACAGGCATCAGATGGCATATTGATTATGCCCAATGGGTACAGCTAAAGTTTCTCCTCACCTCTGAATAATTCATGACTCTATTACAATTACTCTCCTAATTGGAACAATGTTTGGACGGCAAACTACTCAGACTGAACCAAAGAAGTTATTTTGTCTCAGTCTTTTTTACATTTGCAAATAGTAATGAGATCGCTTTACATACACCATAATAATGTTATTATAAAGATGATGAGCCATGTTGGCTAAAAGGCAAACAAAGTTTCAGACAGATCATGCCTCTTAGTTTTAATTAAAAATCACAGACAGCTTAATTGCTTTGCAGTTGTGCTCTGCTGGCTCGTGATTGCTTCAGAAGTGAAAGCTAGATTGTACGGGGCACTGCAGCAGATATTGCTCCACAGTTCTTGCCCCCTGCCCCACAATCACGCCTGGACTTTCCAAAGCTTTTTTCCACAAGTTTCTCCAAGTGGGTAATAAAGTCCCTCTCACAAGGATGCTTCATATGCAGGAAGCAGCCAGTGCAAAATGTCACTTGATCTCTGTCCCTCACCTCCCTCTCCTCTTTCCGCTTATTTTCCTGTATTTGCATCTTACTTTAGAAATGTACCGCAGCAGAATTATGTATTTCTGCATTGATAAAGCTGATCTGTAATTCACTGCAGGCTCTTAACAATATGTAAGATGCCATACATATTTATGAAATCCTCAGCTGCTGGCTCACATTTAGCTGATTGTGCACTTCCACATGCAGTCGGCTTTGGTCATAATCCATCATTATGTCTGAAGGAGAGGCTGCCCAGCCCTGCGTCATGCTCCTCTAACATTCACTTACTCAATTATCACTCAACTTTATTGAAACATTAGAAGCAGCAAAGTCACGGATGGTGCCAGAGACCTGGGAAATTTTCTGAATGTTCAAAGTAAGGCCATTTCATTGTGCAGTGTGTGCGCCGTATTCAACCATTTTTATCACACAAACTGCTTCACTGCTTCAAAAAAATAAAAAGCATGATCTAAAACATCCCTCTGCTCTCATACGTTCAAAGCTTTTATCTGAAATAAACAGACATATTGTTCAAAGGAGTTGACATAAGTTGAACTATTACGCGATGTACTGCCCCCAGGGTTTCTTTAGAAGATAAAAATACAAATCATGGCAACAGAACAAAACAAAACATATAATAAAAAAAGATTATCGTTTTAGAGTCGCCATTGAAAAATTAAACTGACTAAAATAAAATCAACAACCCATTTGATCTGATATTTCAGACGGCCCACATCAGTTGTTTGTTCAGCTGCTGTGGAGATATAGTTTTGTCTTGTTTACTCAGAGCATAATCACTGTGGCTTTGTGGCAGGACCACATAATATATTGATGTTTTGTAAAGTCTTAGTTGCCCTTATGCCATATTGCTAACTTTTTCATTAAATGTATTATAACATCAAGCAGAGTTATTTTAAAATAATGAGGCTAACCTGATTTCATTCAGCAGCAGAAAGTGCATGCCCACAGTAAAGCTGTGTGTCGGAAGCTTTGAATTGTCATTGTGCAGATTAATAAAGAATGAGCGACTTTAATGTTTTGCCTGAGCGAGCTCATAAAAGCCGACGTGTCGTGAGGAGAGAGAAGGAATACAAATAAACCTGGGCCAACAAATGTCACTGCTTCTTTCTGTGTTAGCACGGCCTGCAGGAGACACAACTTGGGTGTTCGTGATGAAGAGACAGGAGAGAACCAGGCAAGCCTTTCTGCTACAAGCACAGCAAAGGGAGCTTTAAAATGGTTTCAATTTGTCAAACACAATTGGCTGCAGGTTTTCTGAGAGCAAAGAGAAAGGATGTTTTATGCAAGCGCTGGCCTTTATCTGATTCATTCTCATCACAGAAAACCAAGTGAACGTCTGCAAGGAAAAGAAGCTTTGTAGTTTGCACCCATTTTCAACCACCAGGACAAACTTTATTCACTTACTCGACACAAAATTGTATGTTCACAGCGTTAGAAATATGCACTTTCATCCATTCCAAATATCTGACTGAAGGACACATGGGTAAGTGCTTCTTGCTCTAGAACTTGGCCCTTTCAGAGTAAGTTTAGTTGGTGGGTCGACCAACTGCTGTTGTGCTTTTGAGCAAAACACTCCAGCATGCAGATTTGTTGTAATATGCATGGTAGCACTGTGGGTGCAAAATTATTGTTATTGCATTATTGTTACATATGTTGTACGTCGCTCAGATGTGTCATAAAAATGATTCCAAATACAATTCAGTTATATTTACATGACAATGGTTTTCAATTTAAATGACACTCTATTATCTAAAAAATAGTGCTTTTTGTGCATCTTGTGGTATGGAAATTGGTATGAAGCCTGTTATTATGGGTGCTGAAATCGAGTTTGAAATGTGAGTTTTATGACAACAGTACTTAGATGACTGTTCTCTGCATTGCCTCTTTCTGGTCACTGGAGCCTGGGCTCAGGGCGATTCATGCTGTACTGATTCTTCATCCAGTTTTGCTTCGATAAGAACAAATTGTAAGCAGTGTTACAGGGCTATGACCTTTGCAGGCAGCACAGAAACTACTCCACTGATCTATTTTATTTCAAGTGCTGGTGACAAAGCAAGAGGAAGCCAGGGGTGACCATGGGCTCCTAAAACCCCACTATAAAATGCATTTATCGTTAGTAAACGCTCTAGTTCACTGACTCACTTTGATTAAAAGGTTTGTGCATGCTTTTATTATAAGCCATTCTGATTTAAGTTTTTGTGTGTGTGATTTATTTATCAATTTATTTAGTTTATTTCGTTTTTTTAAGTTGTAGGATGAAAATGTCATCATCTTTTGGTCAGTGAATCTAAGTACTCAAGTCACAACTATGATGATGTCATACCCCCAGAGCCACATTTCCCTGCTCATTGTATTTTCCTGTGAAATCCAAAAGGTAAATTCACAGTTGAACAAATAAATCTGCTGCACTGTAGATAAAAACAGTTGTACTTATTGTAGAAAGGTTTTGAAGCATCATAGCTTCACTCTGCTAGCACCCTGCTGTATTAAATTTGATGTCTACTGTTAAGTCTTTTTTTTAGTTTTATCTTGATTTTGATCACATGCTCTTATTCTCCGGCTGTTCTTGAAAACATTTCTATCATAATAATAAAGGGAACATTTGTGATAATGACATTATAACGACAATATAACTGATATCCTGTAAACCGTTGAAAGTCACAGTTGAAAGTTCTCTTTTCTCTCCACAAATCTATAACATGCAGATAGTAATGTGGCCAAGCCCTATAGCTGATATAATTGTCCCAAATGCAGATTTCAGGAGACATACATACTGAACAATGGCCTTTTAGTTGCAATGCCATATGACATGTGTGAAGTTGGTTGGGTTTAGTTTGGTCAACTCACCTAAGGAAATGCTGTTAAAGTTTTGACATGGACACTTGGAGGGTGTGAGGTGCCCAAGAACACACCTCACACCCTCACTGCTGTAGACAGGGGCAATAATGATTTTAAGGTCTGCACATGGAGATATGTTTCCTAAGCCTGCTCTATCACAAACCCACGTTACAACTGAAGCCCTTTAGCAGTAAGGGACCTGGGCCAAAACGCAACTTAAATCAATTCCCTTTGATTAGGTGCCACGGCATACACTACATCATTATAATTCCATTAACACAGCAATGGATTTTCAATGAATGTAACTGCGGGCTAATGGTTAGGCATAATTGTGTGAAATAAAATACGGCACAGGTTCTGGATTTGCTTGTAGTCTTTGTTTTCTCTTTGACCTTATTTGCAGACAACTTTGTGTACTCCCTTATCAAGGAATTATATTAGTGCACTGACCTCTTAAGCCATATTAGGAAAAATTCTGATCTATGTTATAATGTATCTTCAACAAAAACATACCCAAAGTTGTGTTTTGCATCATTCACACATGTTTAATACACAAACCCTGCATAATGAGGCTATGAAAACACTCTCTTGCACCTTGTGATGTCATGTTATAATACCTGTATGCTTCACTGTGTTTTTAAACTTCATACATCTTCGCTAGAATCATGTGGAAAAAGCTAAATGGCAACTAAATTTTAACTTGATAAAGCATTTTGAGCTTACACAAACACGTGAATGAAACAAAACACAACTCTAGGTATACTTTTGCAGAGGTAACAACATTCTAACATGGCTTAAAGCTCACAGAAGTTTATTTTGTGCAGGATCTTTAACTTGTAGCACAGACAAACCGATGCCCCCTTTATTAGCTACAGGACAAGCATTTAAATGGAATCATGTGGTGTTTTCTACTCCAAAGTCTTAACAACAGCATCTCCTAGTGACCACTGAAGCATGCAGGAGACTTGTGATTTTTATAGCTGGAATAGAATATCTATCAGGGAGCTAGTAAAGACAGTTAGATTTATTACATGACTGCAGCAATTTTATGGGTCACTAATCAAGCTTTACTGTGCACATAGTAGGCCAAGTTACAGCCAGGGGTATTGGAAATTATACTTCCTGACATAGGCATCCACATATAGGCACTGGCATGTTGTTTTATGATCCAATTTGTCAGTTTACATTAATACTTCTACTGGAAAGTTAAAGTTAAGAGTAGTACTACTGGAAATGCCCAATGATATATGAAAATAGACATTTCATTAGTGTATAAATTAATGATCCAGGAATGATGTTTTTATAAAAGACACAGTCCACTGAAAATAATTACCTAAACCTATAAAGGCAAGAATTTAGTCTTCATGCTTCCTTATTTTTATGTCCAAAATTTCATAACCCTGGCTTGAATCTAGGAATGAAAACAGAATGAATGGGAAATGTACAGAACCCTGGGGACTAATCTGTAGGCTGTAGTTAACTAAGGAGATTCTTGGTTACTTTGTTGAACGATCAGTTAGTCGACTAAAAAGGAGGAGTGGCAAAAGCTCTCAAAAGTATTAAGTATCTGTATGTATCTGTCCTAAATAGTACTCACAAGACTACACCTGCGCGCAACTTGCAAAACGACTATTTATGTAGAAAAATGCATTAGGAAAGAATGAATTTAAAGAAACTTGTCAATCATGACTTCACTTTTGACAATGTTCATTTTTTAGATAAAAATAACAAAATATACGTTATCTCTCTGTCTCCTTCTTTCTATTTGCCTTGTATAAATTCTTACAATGTGAAGACAATTTTTAGTTGAGTAATACAAATTTTGGTTGATCAAGTCACCATCAACTAGTTACTCGACTAAAGGACAACAGCCCTAGAATAAACTCTGTCAAACTGGGATCAATAAAATGTGAGGATTTGGGGAAATCAGATGTAAAAGAATAGAATGAATTTTAAATTCAAGATTTGACGACATTTTCCTAATAGCACAGTCAGTGGCTGAACAACATATTGCTTGGTTTGATTTGACATCACAGTTTCTACAGGCCAATATTAATACTACAGATGGGGCGGCAGCTCAAATCAATATTGTTAAAATGAAAAATTAAGCTGTAATACAGTCAGTTCTTGGTAATTAGTCAATACTTGAAAATACCAGGTTCAAGATTTGTTAAATTCTGAATATTTCAAGGCAAAGTACAATGTAATCCATAGGGAAAAGGGTAGAAAATGGAGGGGACTAAGGGGTCCCGTGCCAGGCTTTTAGGTTTTTAGGGGCACAGAATTGGACCCTCTTCCTATTAATTTATATTAGAGAGGAGCCCAGATGAGGCTCCCAAACTTCTGTTGTCGGGCCTGTCTGGGAGCATGACATTATTGCATTATAAAATGAAAAAACTATCAACTGTGAGAACGTTTGGGGACTACGAGCACAATACTGTAGCCAGATTGTTAATGACCTTTACATGAGTGCACACAAAGTTTATCCCTCATGTGTTGTACCCATATGAACCTCGGCTGATCCCACAGAACTCTCCACGCGCCTCTGCAAAGTTTGTGTCCGACACCCTGCTGCATCTTTAATGCAGCGCTAGCTCAGGCACTCATCAAATATTTGTGAGCTTCTCTCAATCAAGCTGCGCCGTGCTTACACTCGCGAGAGATCTCAGCCCCTCAGCGTCGCCCTCTGAAGGTTGTACCACAGTTGGTTTATGCCCGGGACATCTGCAGTCACACACACAGTCACAGAAGGTCAAATACACTGTGCACGAGGATGTTAGAGAATACGAATAATTCTTCAGATTTTTTTAATGTTTTTTTACAGTGGGAGCTCAATTTTAATCACTGCATCATTTATTTTGTGCACTTTTCTTACTGTTCATGGTGGGTAATTGCGTTAATGGCCACTCAAAAGGCTTTAAGACTCTCAAGCTTTCATCAGTGGCTAAATGCACTATCGAGAATAGATTTGATAGATAATAAATTTGAACTGACGGACCTCCTGTCTTGGACTTTCTTGCTAATTTCAAGAATCAACTTCATTCATTTGAACTCCACAATATGCATAATACTGTATGGCTAGCCAGGCTATTCTGTTCTCTGTTCACAGTTCAAATGCAAGTCAGCAAAGTAAGCAAGGGGAAGTCAAGGGGAGGTTTATGAGCATAATAATGAATCTTATGCCCACTTTAATTACAACAATCCTGAGCTCTTTGAAGCATGCTGTAGCGACTTGAAATCATTTGCCTTGTGTCTTACTCTTTTAAACAAAACAGATAAACACATTAAATTTGCATAATTTAAAGTACAATCAAAAGTACTGTTAGCAAATAGCTGAAATTAATTAGCATTTGTGCTTACAAACTTCATACAGTACAATTCATTTAGTCTTTCAAAGTCTGTAATGCAATTTGACGGCACAGTTAACAGTTGGGGATTATACAACACATAAAATGCAAATTTATTTATGAATATCTTCTGAATGGCAGCACAGATGCCGCTCACCTCCTCTGTCTGGTAAGCACCTGCCTTTCCCGTATGTCAGAGATCCCAGCGTTCCGATTCGAGCCAAAACACGGAAAAATTGTCAAATCTATGCCAGCGCAGGTGTGTGTCAGCTCCACCTGATCTGCCACCCCCCCCTTCCCCCCCACGCTCGGACGGCTAAACACTTATATCCCTGGCACAATAAAAAGGATCTGTTAGAGTTTGGCACACTCTAGTTTTTCAAAGACTCCCCCAGCACCACCTGTGTTCTCTCCTGGAGCTGCAGGGGATAAGGACGCACTGGTCAGCTGATTAAGCATTTTCAGATAATATTTTATGCTAATAAATAAAACAATAAATATTAAAACATGTAAAACGGTTCCCTCAGTGGCCAGAACTCAACTGAAAATGAGACTAGAAGTAATTAAGTATAATCTTGGGATTTACTGGTATATGAAAATATTACAATTTACATCCATTCATTGCCTGTTTAATCCTCTCAGACATACTTGTATTTATTTATTTTCTTGTCTACTATCGACACAGTACAGTTAGTTTTAGTACAGTAAGTTTCGGCAATGACACACTACCACTAACAGTTCAGTCTTAAAGTCAAATTTAGAGCCGAGAACATATTTCTGCACTCTAAGAAAGCTTATGACTTAGGTTCCTTACAGTGGAGAACTACTGCTGCTACTGCTCCATTCTCCATAACGCAACAAAGCTCCTTCACTTCAGATTTTAATGGATGTTGAGATACAGGTCAGAGATAATGGTCGCGGGCATCACCACTGATCTATTGCTCCCTCGAGTGGGCTAAGCAAATGACAGTTTTCAGTGTAGATACAGAGAGGCTACAGATAGGCTGCTGTGTGCGAGGGTTATTCCACATCAGATCCTATGAACTCATGACCTCTCGTCACCTCTGCTGCAGCGGTGGAAAACTTTTTGATCCACCACAGCGCATGACTTCAAAGGCTTTAAATCATGTCATAAATGATGATATATGCACTATTAGGTATGTGCTTCTTTAAATTACTGCAGGACACAGGCATGAGGTTTAATGTATGTAAAAATATACATGAAAAGGGAGCGGGGCACTAACCATGTTAAGGCAGTAAATGATATTACAAAAGACAAAGCTGTAAATTCTGGGTTTGAATAATAGATAATAATAAAGGAGCTGTTAATTGTCCCATTAGATTGAACAATTCGATGGGCTGAAACATAGTTAAAGCCCCACTGCAGGATATTATTATTGTATGTTATTGCACTAACATGCCTTGAACATCCTGCATCATGACATCTGACTGGTCACTTTGCTTAGAGGTGGGCACATGATTTTATATCTTAGCATGAAATGTACGCCTTAATTTTTTAAAACATTGCGGTAATTAACAATCAACATTGTTAAAAACCTGTGATTGGTCATTGTTTTCAACTCAGAATACAAAACATGGACCATTGCGACAAAAATCTACAGTGAAATGCATGAATGAATAGAACTTTTCCCCGCAGTTCAAGTAGAGATCCAATGTGTTTAACCTTCAGGGAAGCCAATGCTCTGATGATATTTTTCGGTCAAATTTAAAGATGATTTTGATTATGTAACCCTGGTATCTTGTTTTGAATTGTCTAATGAGGCCGTGGGTATAGCAGGTTACAGTTAGATTTTCTATGATTAATTTTTTTCTTCTGTTCCTGCAGTCTTTCGTGCTAAAATAGCCCAGTGAACCGTTCGTGTCTTTCTTTATTCAGCAACTCAAGTGCGCCCCACAAATGCGCTCCCCTGAAAACAATAGGAACCAACATCACAGTGGAAAAACTACACGAAATGTACCCAACATAAATATAATACATAACATGAACTGTTAATAAAATAAGCCCAATGTAATATAAAATAATTACCACAAATAATACAAAACAATAATGGCCCAAATTAATATATATAAAATAACATATGTAAAATAAATCAAGATTACAGTTATTTAACCAAATGTTGTAATTTAAGTTTTGTACAAATTCACTCACAACCCTTTTTACCACAAACCTGTAAGACAGCACAATAATATGTTAAAATAAAGAGTTAAGTCTATGTCTCTAAGCAGCAGATCAGCCAAAACAAAATATCAGCCTTTGATTGAGATTTAAAGCAGTTATGCCGTTGATGACATTTAACATTTATAGTCCCTGTACTTCGCATCTCGCACCAGTATTAGTATTAAACCCTTGGAAACCCTGTGTGTATGTTAGCGCTTGATTTTCCGTGTGTCTTGTTTGTGAACATGCTGTCGCCGAGATACGACTGCTCCCTTTTGTGCCCGCACTGCTTAATGTCACTGAAGACAGGCAAATTGTAGGTGCCATTGTTGGAGATGGAGGGCCAGGGGAACGCAGTGGACAGCTTGACAGCTCTCATTAGCGTATTACACACAAACAGGCACACAGATGCTCCCGGTCAGTCCGTGGTCAGGCCCAGAGCTTTGCTTAACGGCACGCTGACAGGTGGCTTTGTGGCTCTCTGTCTCGTGGCTGACAGGGCGGAGCTCATCTGTAGCGGAGAGCTCAAGCGGTCAAGGGCGACTAATATTTTATAGACACCATCAAAAAGGACAAGTTAAACAAGTGAAGACTTTGGACTTGTTTTAATGCAAGTGTTTAATGATTTATTTAATGTGCTTCATACATTTTAATGCATTTTGCCTTCTAAAGAGTTTTAAGCATTGTCTATATTTGACATATTACTTAATAAATCCTTCCATCACCATCCATTTACTTTTAAAAAATAAATAAATAAAGGCCTTTGTGCTAAGAATAATTAGTCAGCATGTACGGTAAGTCCTGGAGTGACTAACAAAGACATTGAACCAACTGAAAAAAAGAAAGGTTGCGTTGTTTGGATTTGCCTCCCATGAATCACTGCATATTTTCATTATCATATATAAAAGTTAATGTCCTTATAAATGTTGCACCTCAAAACATACATTCACAGTTATAAATGCAAAATGATGCAAATCCCTCAAAATGAAATGGGATTATTGCAGTAAGACTACAGTGAAAAACACAAGACGAGAGGAATTTGTCATATTTACTTCAGCTCACCATAATTCTCCATCTAATTCTCACTCCAGCCTGGCAACTTTAATACAGCACCCAATCATCTATTTGATCCCTGAGTAACTGTGATTACAGAGAGGAGAACAGGAACGCAGTTGTATACGCAGCCTGTTTTATTGGAGCGAAATTTGCTATAAATGTAGTTACAATAATGCAGGGCTAAAGGTCATAAATTTGAAAAGCCATAGTTTAGTTCCCTCAGATCCACTTTAAAGATTCAAACTCATGACATGTCACAGAGCATAAACTCCACGGAGGCTCTCTGTAGACTCATATATGCACACTTACTTTTATAGGTAGTCATTTGATAGTGCATATAAATATACAAACAAACCCCCTGTGCTCTTAAATCCCCGCACACTCTCTGACCTAAATACAACAAAAATACCATAAGAAAATCAGGAAAATAACACCAGATCTGAAAATTGTTGATGTAACAACAATATGGGCTCAACACTGCTCCAGGTGCAAAATTAATGATCAAAAAGTTTAAGGGTCATGTGGTAGGCTGCTTACCTTGTTACTATGAAGTTAATTTCTTCACTATTTTGCATCATTTCTGCATAAAGTTGCAGTGAACCCTCCATCAGAAAAAATGTCTGAGTACACTTTTTATTTCAGATCAAGCCTAGTTTGTAGCCAACAAAAAGTCTCAAATGTATCCCAATTGAGTGTGAGATTGTAAGATGTGGTCTAGTTGATAACAATTTACCTCTTTTAGCAGATTGAGGGGCCAAAGATGAGGGAACAGATGTGCAGCAGCAGGAGAAGTGATGACCCGTTGCTGATGGATGTGGCAGCCATGACGAGGAGTAACCGGCGTGCTGTGCTGTCGACATCGGAGCACACGGTATGAGAGAGAGCCACGACTCATCTCAAGTCTTTTCATAAAACCTGTTGTATTAACAAGGAAAGAGCAAATAAAGTCACACTAGAATATAGCAGCACAAAACTTAACATAGGGGTGTGTGATATTTGTCTTTGTTTGAGCTTTGTCTTTGTTTGATTGAGCTGCATTCAAGAAAAAAATAATGAGTAACAATACCACCAAAATCACATATTGTCACAGGAATGCAATCATGATTCAATCTCTATATTGTCACTATATTACCCAGCTCTACTTTAACATAAGCTTTATTCTCTTAAAGGGTTATAAAGGGGTAAAAGATTAGGATATCCTGTTTTAGTAATATAAAAACAGTGGTGGAAGGTAAAAAAGTAGTAAAGTACTGGACTTAAGTCAAATTTTGAGATATGTACTTTACTTAAGTACATTTAACAGTGGATACTTTTTACTTTTACTTCACTACATTTTTAAGCAAGACTGAAAAGTAAAAAGTACTTTTCCAATTATTTTAGGGTTATTTTATCATGTCTGTTGAAACATCCTGATTTTTTTTTATTCAAGCTTCGGCTTTGGGCAAACAAAAATAAATACACACAATTCAAGAAAAATTAAGAAACTGATTAGTTGCTCAATATCACTACATTTTAAATTAACACGTATGTGAATCACCATTAAAAGACCCCTTGTGAATAGAAATTTCCCATATTATTCTGTTTTCCCTCCTGTGCAAGTAAGTAAGTAAGTAAGTAAGTAAGTAAGTAAGTAAGTAAGTAAATAAATAAATAAATAAATAAGTAAAACTGAGCTTAAAAAATGTAGTTCAGTTGTCTGTGATCCAGACTGGTTTCCTCTGTTGCATTTTCTGATGCATGTTTCTGTATACTTAGCTGGAGTGGACAGGCATATAGTTTAGTTCTCTTTAAAAATGTTCTGAAATATATGAGATTCTTAATTAGTTTATTTGTATATTTCCATCTCCTCTCAAATGCAGTTCTCCCGCACATGTTGATGCACTTCCAACAGAATAGTCCACTGAGAAGACATAAATAGCAAATAAATCACAGTGCTTGCCAAAGCAAAATCAATTCGTTCTGCGACAGCCTAGACTGCTTCATGGATCTATAGTTGTATTGCTCTAGGACAGGTCAAAACTCTTCAAGTTGGCAACAGTGTGTTGGCAGTCTTGGTGTGCGTGAAAAAGATGGTTGTGAATCCTATTAAATCACACAAGGAGGCTGCGAGTGCTGCGAGTGTGCGGTCACATTTTAAAGCTGATATGATATGAATATTGTGAAAGAGAAAGGCCCGCAATCATACCGCGATGTGCTGATGACACAGAAGTAAATCCATGGTTGATGGTGTCGGCTTTTTTTAACACACCCTCAACTACATGTCCCACAAGTCCATGCGCTTCTATTCACCCACAAGCCTTCGCACGTCTCCACCGCTCTCGAAACTAGAAGGTCGTGTTAGCAGTGCTGTTCAGTGACAGAGGATAAACCAGACACAAACTATGCTGGGACAAGCTGTGAGGAGATTCACAACCTCCGCTGTGCGAGCTTCGCACTATGCCGAAGGACCCGGGCAGGTGAGGCACTTACTCTAAATACACGTTTGTTTTAGCTCTATATACGGCTAGGCCTAGCTAAAGAGCTACCGTTAGCTGCCGTTTAGCAGCTTGCGCTACTTGGAGGTCATGGCAGTAACATGTTCATAGCGTATCAGTGAGTAAAACAGAATATAATGCTATTCAGTAGTCTAATCTGATCTCACACGGTATGGTATTTTACATTCAGAAATTGAAATAAACATTGGTGTGATGTGTTGGTATGATCTGTGTTACTTTAGCATTTCGGCTACAAGCTAACTTAGCTTGTAGCTTAGCTGTGTCAAGGTTCGAATGATTTTGAACACTTTGTTCATACAACTTTTTAATACCTTTTTTAAATTGTTCTTTTTACGAGACATGTTGGCGTTTTTACACATGCATTTCATAAGTATAAAACAGTATTATTTTCAGCATATTGGTCTAAAGTCATAGGCTACTTTTAATAAGGTCATATAAGGTAACATTTTTTACCTGCAGTCTGCCTTCACTTATTAAACATTTAAGCAGGGAGTTGATTCTATTATGATTTTATTTTATTTTATTTTTTATGTTATTCATATACATGAGTAAAAGGAGCATTATATTATTTGTCATATTCATTTTATTCAGTATCTATAACTCTAAAGATATTTATATTTATCTTGTTTCTTTTGAAGAACCTGCCATTCTCCGTGGAAAACAAGTGGCGCCTGTTGGGCATGATGGTGCTGTTCTTTGGCAGCGGCTTTACATTCCCCTTCATCGTTGTCAGACATCAACTCCTGAAAAAGTAAAATGGCTCTGCTATTCATCCTAGAGGTAATTATTTCAGCTTTCCTCGAAATCTCAGTGTGCTGGCAAGTTGTATAGCACACGTTTTTATGTGTAGTAGCGTGTTTAGACATGCAGATCACAGATGACAGTTTAATGCAGACTTGATACACATCAGGTGAAGCAGGTCAAGGTTGTGTTGTCGCATTTATCTCATGTTGACACAGAAATTGCTTTTCTGTCATCAGACAAATGTCACCTTATCACTATCTTCTGCTTCTTTTCTCCCTCTCTGCAGGTGATCAGCTGGAACATATTTATCCATCAGAGTTTTATCCTTACAGCTAAAAGGAACCAGTTAATTGTCTTTGTAAATAAATGCCCTTAAAATATGTGCACGTCTCCTCTTTGTTCAACTCAAAAATATTTAGTTGTTTCCTTGTCAGAGTAAATGTTAAAGCATTTGTTTATTAATACTCTGAGTATTAACTATATGCAGTTAAAGTATCTAGGAACAAATATTACTTTGAAGAAATTGAGCAGCTGCTTGGACCCAGAGCATTAATAAAATGTGAGTATTGAAAACCAATGGGGCTTGAAGAATTCAGTCATCTTGGCCTTTCAGCTTTTTTGATTAGTATTGGTATTGTTTCCCCTTTCGATAGATGTTAGCACTCAAGGCAGCCCTTCTGAATAACCTATTTAATTTCAACTACAGCCTTCAGCTGCTGGCCATAATTATCTAAGGACAAAGGATTAGAATGGTGGGTGTGTATGCCCACTTGGGAAGGACTGCAAGTCTAAAAGTGAAGGGGTTTTCTTTGCACTTCTACTCATTAGTTTGTGCCTGAAGAGATTTTTAAAGGGCAGCTTTGGTGAATTTTCAATTGTGTATGCTTAAAATGTAGCAAAGAGCTTGACCAGCAGCCTTAAATCCATTTCTATGCTTTTTAAAATCCCACTGGCTGACTTAACACATTCATTTCACCTTTTCTGTTTATTTTTAAAAATCATCTCAAGTATGTGTAAACCTTTAGGTCAGGTTCCTGTTGGATAACAGCAAAGTTATGGACCTTGCAAAGTAGGGTCTGTTGACTTGTACTAGTTTTGTCTTGGTTTAATTTCTCCTTTAGTCCCAGGTTACTCCCAATGGTGAATGTGCAAGTTTGAAGTCAATGAACCCACATTTTTAATAGGGAAATGTAAATGGTGCATAGCACGAGGGATATGTACCTTTTACTAACTTCAGTAAAACCGTATTCAATCAATATGCACAATAAACCGCAAGGTAGCTACTACAACTTGATCCCATAATCCCAGGAGGACAGTTTCTATGAAATAAAAATATTATTCTGTTCGTGGTTAATGCTAGAACACTGACTGAGACATTTGGACTTATTGTAAACAGTTAAAACTTTAATCACAAAATGTTTTCTTAGACAGTGCAGCTAGACTGGCAGCCATTTAACCATTTTACCGAGGCATTAAAAAGACATTCTTTGGCTCTTTGTTTTAAAAATGGACTTTCTAAAGCAGTGCATGAACTGAAATTGCACATTATAAGGGCATTCAAAGCAGCAGGTACATAAATGTTTGATCTATTCTTGGTCATAATGGTTGTAAGATGGGCTTTTAAGAACTCAAGTCCATGCCACAATGTGGCGTTGAGGTCCAATTAGAGACAATAGCCCTCGTCTGGATATGAACCAAGCTGCAGAGAAAAGCTGGCGACTTATGAAAAGTGCATGAGGGTGTGCTGGCATGCTGCAGTGGGATGGGAGCTTGAGCGCCCACAATAGCCTTCACATACACTGTACACACTCTAGTGATGGCCTTTCCCTGTTTTTTCTGCAACAGGAAGGAACTTCTGGAGGATTATGCTGCTGCTGTGCCAAGACTGTGGCAGGGGTTTGTCATGGTGAATTTAGTATGCAAGTGTGGAGGATACCAACAGACAATGTGGCAGTGAATAATGCTGCAAGCTGATGCCTTCATTTTAGTCAAGAATTGATTAAGTAGAATCATTTATCAATACTTCAATACTTCATTTATCAATATCTAAGCAATTAGATCAAAATATCAGTTCCATACTATAATAATGATTGTAATGTGTTTTACAGGTTTGTTGAAGCCTCTCAAAGCACATTATTAACTTATTACTATTGACATTGACTCAGTGGTGTGGTTACTATGCAACCACCTGCCCTGGGATAGACTGACAGCTGCCGATCTGCGCCATTAGTCTCTCTAACTGTTAAAAGAGTTCTCACACAGAGCCATGGTTTTTCTCAAGTTAAAATATGTTAATGCAAATAGAAAGAAAAATACACCTGTGCATTGTTAGTGAAGGACCATGAAGGAGTTTTAATGTTTTAAAAAAGGTATTTTCATCAGCAGGTGTGAATTTTATTTCAAATACATTTTAAGTCAGCTGTTATAATGCATTACAATATAAAGCCTACTGTTTTGCGAGTGCATTTTATGTGTGGAATCTAATTATAAACTCATTTACACTTCAGAGGAAGAGCTATACAGAGCTTCTCCTGCCATAAAGCATGTATAGCCCCCTAATGGAACACAATGGAATTCTATGTTTGTGGACATTGAAATATGTATAAATATTTTATTGTTATTGTTTATTCATAGTTTGTTTCCCTGAATTCCCTGAATTATAACTGTATAGCAAATACGAATTGACCAAATTATCCATTATATTTTTACATCTGCAGTTTGTAACTGCCTGTTCAGCATCGTCATTTTGCAGCCACAATTCCACTGCGTTTCATCTGACACCCACAAAACTGATGCTGCCCAGGTGTTCCAGCAGGGCGGCACTACATCTCCTCACAATACGGCTTTGCACTGTCAGTCACTAAAGTTTCAAGGGCAAACTGAAGTCCTGGCACTTTTCTACTAACTACGCCCATTCACTCTCCTTACCTCACTGTTTACCACACTCCACCACAAAGATGCTGACTGCTGGAGAAGTAGGGAACTGTCAGTGCACAAGATGAAGTGTGTATGCACCTCCCACTACTTCAGCCAGAAACTCCACACAATTAGTCCACCAAAACCTCTGGGGATGGCTGCCTCCTGGAT
>KN490752.1:0-34662 GCA_000787155.1 Scartelaos histophorus | reverse complement strand
ACCACTGTGAATACATGGTACCAGCAAGGCCAAAAGCAACAGACCTGAGAACATGTGTGAATAGTAAAAATACTGCTGAAATGTAGTTAGTTATTATAAAATCCACAATTGGCTACTAAATGTTCTGACTTTAATTTAGCAAACCTTATTTCAAATGTACAGATTTTAAGGTTAAGTAAACTGTGAGAAGTTGTGCAGTTAGATCAGAACAAGAAAAGGTCAGATTTTGAGCAATACTAATGCTGAATATGAAATTGGCTAAGGAGAAAAGTGTAGCTCCTTCAGTAAGTGTCCTGTGTGTTTTTTGCATCCATATTGTGACATATTGTGCTTGTGTCTGCTATACAGTTGTACTCTATGACACCTGTGGATCATCATGAACAATTTTGAGTCTGTACATGGTGAGGGGAAACGATAAAATGGTTAAAAGCTCAGAAAAGTCTGTTTTGCATAATAGGTCCACTTTTTTTTACATGTATATTGTTCAAAATAAATGCAATTTAGACTATTGTGAATACCTAGACTTTATGACCCTGCTACTTCTCCTCACCGTGACAAAGGTTATGAAGCAAATAGATAGAAACATGTTACGTGTCACTTCAGATTCTCGCCCATTCACTTTGATATGAAAATAGCGGGTGCAGCAGCAGATACTAAGAGCCCATGCACGGTCAAGATCTGAAGCAGGCATAATCTCTGCATCCTCTTAGCCTACTTGTGCCAGAGCTAAAAAGTCTTTAGTTCAATAATGCAACACTATACTGCACACGGACAGAGCTAATTGCATTGAGTTTGAGGGAGAAAGTTTCCATGTTAAATAATCATGCATTCACTCCCCATCCTCCCACATAAAGCCTGTATTAATGCAGCTGATGGACTCAGAGATGGTCGACTCTAGACTTTCATATTGTGCTTTTGAAGTTAACTCTGTTCCCCATTTAATACAAAGCAGATTTATGCTCTTCACTTTGACCAGTAGCCAATATATAGGCAATAGTTTTCCTGGGTTTTGACTTTCAAATAATAATAATCTTACTGTCTATAGCTATTGATGGTCTTTGCAATAGATCTCCAACTACATCTAAATCATGTGCAATGACCTTGTTCTAATATACCAAACTTGGGAGAAGGACATTGTGAAATATCTACAGGCAAATGTACTGCTGTAGAAAAAGACACAGCTGTATTTCCCAGTGATACAATGTTTAGCAGAAATGTATATTATCTATGCAGTGTTGTGGGAGTATGGATATTGTCCGTGCTTTTGGATTTGTGAGATTATCTAGCACAGAAGACAGAAAACTTCCTCCTCAGTGGCTATTTTCTTTTCTGCACTGTATTTCTGCAAAGTGCTTAATGTTTCCTTACTCGCTTGACTTATGTGGAAAATTTACATCCACCCTGCTCATCAGATTTCTACAGTCAACACTTGAAATTTCTCTAAATCTATTTTATATATTTTGTAGTTAAGTCCAGACAAGACTTGTGGCAGTTTTCCAAGATAGCCAGCAGAGCAAAGAGACAGCCTAATAGCGCCCCCATCTGGACTGATACAAAGGTTCAGTCCAAGTTGTCCTAGCACTGCATTGTTTGCTCTAAATGTAAAACAAAAGGCAAGCAGATGCATAAAATATTTACATTTTAGGATTGTACACAGACTGTATTATAAACATCGGAATAATGTTCCCGGTTAAAAGGAAACAAAATGAATACTGAATAGTCCTATGAATTCAAACAGCCGACATGAGTGATGAATCATATGCCTTGTACACATAAAAATCAATTTCATTCTCCAGATTCACAAGGTCTTTACTAAGAACTACTACTTATTTTTTTTTTTTGTTTGTGAAAACTGTGACCTAAATGACAGAGATCTCCTCATAGGCCTAAGCTGATGTGTATATTGTAGGCGACATTATAACCTCTCCTGTCACCTCGGCCAACCCTGATATGAAAACAAGCTCAGAAGTGCGCACAAACCCAACTTGATCTCACATTGCTTTGTATTGGGCTTTTCCACAGCTGAGGGATGCTGCAATAATTGTTTCTTTTGAAAATAGGAACAGGGCACCAACAGAGACACACTAGCAGGCACAGAGGCAGGCTGACAGCGCGTGGGGACTGAATGAAAGGCTTGTATCTGTAAAGACAGGAAGAGCTGACAGGAAAACTGGGGCAGGAGGAGAGGGGCAGGGGGTGTACACAATGGGGTGGTTCAGAGCTGGCCCGTCCTGGATGTGCTTTGGTAAAGCCCAGATGTTTGGACCAAGGCACAATGCAGTCTTGGACTCACTTCTAACATGCTTTGTGTGTCCCCCAGAAACACATGGAACCTATGAGCACGTCCGCAAAGACAAAATAAAGTCAATACAAGCAATTAAGAGAACCACTGGGGCTGTTTGTATATACTGTAGTACACACAAAGGGGCAAGAAGTGTTTTTAAGCTCAAGTCAAAGTTCTGTATCATATACTACTCAAGCTTAAGTGAAGCAGGTAATGATGCCACTAATGTTTAGAATTATTAGCTCTACTTCCAATACAAAGATGAGTGAAACTCATAAAACACTAGTAGAATCATTCACCACTGCAGATGAAACAATGACGTGACACCTGCAATGACATCTGCTTGTCTCCAGGCAAATGACACTGATTTGCCTAGAAGTGTAAACTTTATTTACCTCCAAATCTATAGAGAGGCCCTCACAGTATTTTTCTAGGTATGTTTTCAGCAATAAAAATCTGAAATCTCATAAATTCAAATACCATGCTTTGGAAAATGATAAAAATTACAAAGTACAAACATCTCTGTGGAGACAAGCTGGTACACCCCCATTGAAATTGTACAGCAATGTAAACCAAGAGCTAAAAAGAAGAAATAGAAAAGATAATTATCTCTGATCACACCAGCATGAGCTGTGAAAAACTCTTGTTGTGTATATTGTAAAAAAGAAAAAAATGTTTTTGTGTTTACTGTGAATTTATTGTGAATAACACTGCAAAACTTCTGAACTTTTCCTTTTAATCTGTTTAACTTTCCAACAAGGGTAAATCAAGTGAGTCCAGCTCGATTATCTCATTCCTCTTTATAATTATAAACACAGAAGATATGGCATGGAAATCCACTTGTCTGATCACACTATTGCGTGAGTAATTCTTGCTCACTGTAACAACTCTATCTCTTCGCTCCGCATCCTCCTCGCTCAAACACTAAAAGGTCAGTGCACCCAATTAAAATGTCAGGTTAAGGCTGACTTTGCACTGGCTGCTCCCATCACTTAGGTGCCCCAGTTAATTTGGTGAACAAAGTCATAGTAGGAGTGGGTGGCCAGCCAGGAAAAGTATAGAAAAGGGTAAGAGGGAAGAAAGGAAGTAAGTATGATAAGGAGTGAAGGAGACTGCAGTGTGCAGAGCAAATGAGGAAGTCAAGTGAACTAAAGCACTTACTGAGCTGGTAATGTGAATCATGAGTTTTGAATATATGACGGCGACAAGTCAGCTTTAAATAGCGGACTCAAATTACAACAAAAACATATACACAAAAATGGATGTGATATAGCGCATTGTCCATTTTATTTAATCAATAAATACAGCTAATTGTATTTAGATGTGGCAGCAATCCAAACAAACACACAAAGAGGGAAGAGGCAAGTTCTGGAGGGAAGTTCATCATAATTGTTGGATCTTCTCAGAAAGACATAGAGTGTGTATGCAGAGTATTGGAAGTATATTTTGTGAAACATTTTATTGTTATTTAACCCTTTCTGTTTAGTAGTACATTACATTGAGGCACAACAATGTCTTCTGACTTACATGTCTGATCACATCCTGTTCCAATTCGTACAAACTCACTTTTATACCTTTTCCTTCTGCAGTCCAAGAATATCCAATTTTCACCCACATCGTTCACACTCTGGCCTTTGATCCAGTATGTCGACAGTGATGCCTCTTTTCAAACTCCTTCTAAGTGTTCCTGAAAAGAACATATCACCCCTATGGCTTCCTGGAGGCTGGGGCTGCCTTGTATGATTCAAATGTGCAAGTAATTGAGAGAAGGAAGATGTACTTCCAAGAATTCATGCTTTAAGAGTTGCTGAAATTCCCTGTAATAAAGCACATTTTGGGTAGTTTCAATAGAAGAAATAATCTGCCTAAAGTTTAGCCCCACATTGCTAGAATTTCACAGTTATTTCATCATTTGCAGAGGAGATCTAACCTATCTTTATCATCCCCTCTCAGCAGTATTAGCCCCATGCAGTGTCGTCACATCACAAAGCAACCTTATTCATATGCCTATCCTTGAAACACTTACCCCATGGCAATATCATCATATTTCATTACTTTGGTGTAATTTTCATGAGAATAAAAGGAACAAAGTGTGTAACCTTAATTTGATACAGCTCTATAGCTTTTTTTTTTTTTTTTAGAGAGATTTCAAATTAAATTGTGCCTACCTTGAAAGTGGGCTAACACAATAAGGCTCAGTTCTTTTACAGAGGATGTGATTTTCTGCACTGTTTTGGGTTCTTGAGCCTTTTCTCAAGAGTTAATTGCATTTTCAGCTAAAACAGCAGTAACGACACCTATCTTCTCACCCAGGCCTAAAGCCGCCAAGCAACTCAATGCAAAATTAAATTAGACACTTTTGTGGTGGACATAATCAGAACTGAACAGTAAGAGAAATGATGGCCAATGGAAACAGCCTCGAGTAGACATTGTACTTTACACACAGAAGCTATTCAGTGGTGCAGAAGTTCATTAAGCTTTATTATTCGTAGAAGACCAAAATGTATTTTTAATGTGGAAGTGTATGCTTTTCCCGGCAAAAAAGTAGGCTCCACTATTTCTATTCAGTTCATTTAAGGTGGCTTTAGAATGATAAAATCGACATATTTGAATAATTAAAAATGTCAAATATAATCCAAATATAATCCAAATCTAGTATTTTTTTTACAATTTATTTTTGTTCATGTGACTATAGTCAATGATTTGATTTCAGAGAAAAACTGGAAAATGGAGGTTAAAAAATAACTTATTGTGTTATTAAGTGTTCTAAGAGCAAATTACTTCTGAATTTGTAAATCCTCTGTATCATAATCATATAAAACATTGAACATGAGTCATCTGCCTCTGCTGTTTATTTTACTCATAAACTTGAAAATCTTTGAATGAATGCAAAATGATTTGTCTTTTGTCAAAGATTTAACACACTGTGCCGCTGTGAGTGTGAGTTTTTATAATGAATTCTAACTTTTAACAGTGTGGGAATAAAAAAGTCTGCATCAGCATAGCAAAGAAAAAGAGAGTCAGAGAGTTACAGGAGTCCTGCTCTATTATCCCGTCCAGACACCAGTGGGACTGGACACAGGGAGAGACAGGCCAAATCAGTGCTCTTGACCTTTCTCTGAGAGAATGCCCACATACTGTAGCACTCAGAAGAGGAGATGTGGATGGGTCTAAGGGCCTTACATTTGAGGCAGAGAGGTCCTTTTCAAACTCACAGCAGGGGAAGACAGACTGAATATTATGCACCCAAGTACACTTAGAGATGGAGCTTCTCAGTCGCCTTTGTGTCTCAGTTAAAGGTTTCAGTGCAGTTTAACAGAAGGCTTGGTCAGGTAGGGTCTGCAGATCTCTGTCAGGGCAGATTGAGGACAGGAAGAGCCTAAAGTGCTACTCCTCTGTGTCCTGCAGCATCACAGCATCCTCCAGGGGAAGCCAGGTGAACACAACAGGAAAGGCCTCCATCTCACTCCGCTCTGTTGTTTTGGTCAGTGATGAAATGGTACATTCCCTCAAAATATTTCCTCTAGAAGCTCTTCTGCCATTTGGTGTAAAAATGGCAGAAGAGCTTTAAAACGCACATGCTGCACTTCTTAGTTGGTTAAAACTGTAAAATTGAGCTAATTGAGCTTAACAAGCAAACAAAAGTTTCAAAATCTGCTCAGTGTGTAATCCAGGTAGCCTCAGCCAACCACCTTGTTGTCATAATTGTGATCAGTATGTCACTTTTCTGGTGGGGAATCTCCATGGAGATGTTATTGCTTTGCCAGGAATGTCCCATAGTATAACATTAAACATATTTATCACACAATAATTTAATTATGAGTGTATTCATATCATGAAACACATGTATTGTCACTGTTGTTGGGCTCGCCTCTCTAGTAACGTGACCTGGTAATATCACCTTCTGTCTGTTTGTCAGTATATCCACTGGATCAAGTTTCATATTCTTAGCTTTACACACTTAGTTTTAAAGCTATTGCTAAATTACAACAACATATTTGGCATAAAATGATGCGGTTATCAAGTGAGAATCATAAGACTTTTTTCCTTCTGCTGAATTATTCATCTGCTACTGTACAGTGTTTGATGATTTAGGCCTCTGTAGATATTTGCTGGATTCGCTTCCACCTGTAATCTCCCTCTCTGGGCTCTAAGTCCACTCCTGAATTATAGTGGGGACGATAGCTCCACTTCTGCAGAACCATCCAAGAAGTAAGTTAATATTGTGGAACTCACAGCTATAGGGGAATCTATATGTTGTCGATAAAAGCCCTGGCAGTGTGATTTTCATAATTTAATACATGTGTTATGTCTCCATTCATTTATAATGCAGGTTTGATAAGACTAAGTTATGGTTTCCATGTTATCCAGTCCAGAAATTAAACCAAATATGTAGGCCTGCTTTCTTTTTTAGTCATTTGCAGTCAATTGTCATTTACATTCTATCTATGATGTTTCCCAGTAGGCTTTTTTCTCACAACATTCAACTACATAAGGTCTTCTAAAATTCTTCCTGTGCTTGGTCTATCAGTTTATACCTGATACCCCTGCAAACAATGGGACTTTTCAGTGTAGATATGAAGTTTGACATCCTCTCAGACTCAGAAAACTAGTAAGACAGTAACAATAAGATAGCAAAGACCCCTTTAAATGGTACTGAAAATATTTTCACTTTCCCAAAAGGGGTCTTGACTCATCCCAAAATATTATATGCAAACATTTAAGTATTAACACAATGTACACATATCACTGGTCAAAATCTTCAAATGTTTGGAAACGTCTGTCTAGGCAGGCCTAATGTAGGCTCAATTATTTACTAGCTAATTAGTTATAAACTCAATATACATGGCTCCATATAAAATATATATTTTTCTCAGAAATCTCCTCTCTTGTTATGTACAGTGCAGACTCAGTCAGTGATTAAATTTAATTTTGCTCATAAAAATAACAGTAGAATAAAATATGGTACACTCTGTTGCCTCATTAATTGACTCTGCTCACATATAACTTTGCAGGACCCAGCCACACACCATTGCTCCAGTACAGTATAGACATACAGCATACAGTGTTACCCTGCAGCTCCAGCTTGTTAGGATGTGATAAATGGGCTACATCTGGCTGTGTACATTCCCATAGTCCAAACAGACACCGCAGTCACTCACCAGTTTACTGCTAATGCATCATCTTTAATGGCAATCCCTATTTCACACATTTACTCAGTACGGAGGGAATCCCCATTAGTTATGTGGCCTTATGGTCTACAGCTGAGCAGGCAGGGACAGTGTGCCAGTGAAACACACAGTTGTCTTCCTGTCTGTTCCTCTGAGTGGGACAGGGGCAGACCTTCACACCACATCCAGTGCCACCTCAATTCATAGCCTCATTAATACCTGCCACCTCCACTAAAATGACTTACGAGGCAGTAAAAATGGCGTCATCTTCCCTAAATGGCTCGATGTACAACACAATCAATTTCAAGAGTGCAAAAATACATGCCACTATGTTACTGCAAATAATAAATGAGCATTAGGCAGACACTAATGCAACCAATTTGTCTTTGTGAAGGTCGCTAATGGGGCAAAACATGCGGCATGAACTCGCTGTGAAGAACTTTGGATACTATGGCACTTTTCATTACAGTCTATGAATGCTTTTGCTGTAGAAGCTTGTGTGACTAGAACAGGAGTCAATGGGGCTTAATATTAATGGAACAAAAGACACTGCTGGGGAATATTTAGCTTGGATCACAGTATCTGCTGAGCTGGTTCTGAGTTTAATTCTGCATGTAGTTGAGTGTAGCTTGTGTATTCATGTTATGCTGCAGTGTTGTTGCAAAGAATATGTATCAGGGTTAAATGGATAACAACATCTTAATTCATAAAATCAGAGAAAATAGATAAAAATGACAGCATTATTACAATTACTTATACTAAGAAATTACATAATAGCCCATTACAAAGAACTTTTCAGGGAAAAAGCCACAACCTGCAAACAATTTTGCAACCACTATCATAAATTAAGCTTGGCCATAGTTCCATAAGGGTGCACAAGCCCAGGGATTTGGCTGATTTCGTAAGCTGCAGTAGCCATACTAGTTTCTGTAAATTTTAATATTGTTATGATATTATTGTTCAATATTAAATATTGGACATATTAAGAACTTAAAAAAGCACTAAGATACTGAGTGAACGCATTAGGCTATTTGATGTTAAGCTGACATAAACGATCTCATTATTGGTGTGTTAGTGCCATCTTCTGGCTGAAGGTCATAAATGAAATTATTTGCATTTACAATTTGACCTCAAATTGTTTCCCCCATTTGCACAGCCTAAATATGCACCATGTTACTTTTCTGGAGGGGAGTCCATTACCTGAAATGTGTCACAGTATGGTACAGCATGTCAATACAGAAAGGTTTACTGACCATCCTACAGTATCAAAAATTAAAAGTACTAAAATAATTAATATTATAAAAACATGAAAAGAGTATGATTTATATAAAGTAACATGAAGTGTATTTTTTTTAATTGGATCTTGTATTTTGTCTTATTGTAGCTTGTCTTTTCATCTCAACCAGCAGAGGGAGCTTTAGCTTTAGTTTCCTCTCCTAAATATTGGACTTGACGGCAGTGAAAACATGTTGACTTGTAAATGTATTAAAATATACAAAATAAACGCAACACATATATGTAAATATTGGTGATAACTTGCATTCTCAAATACTGCTGTTTACTTCTTATATTTCAGGACAGCTTGGATTAAAAACAGATTTTTCTAATTGCAGCTGTTGTTCTCACATTTAAATAGAGTGGATTTGAAAGTCAGAGTTGCAGAAGGCCCCTGAGGAAGTGTGAGTGAATGCACAGCTTTACTTCTCATTATGGGCTTCATAAAGAGGCTTTTAAATGCTTCGGTCCTGAGAGGTTCACCAAGAAAAGAAAAACTAAAGACATGGAAGAAAGAGAAGAGCAAGTCTAGCAAGTCTGGATTTGCCACTCATAAAGTATTACTTCCTGAATGCAACAGTAATTCATTTTAACTCTGCAAAGGGAAAGTCAATATAGAAAATAGGGAGGATCATTACTAGAGTAGAGATTTTGGAATGTGTTTAGTTTAGCATGTGTTTAGTTTAGTCATTTAGACTTCTTGACCTCTTCACCTGCCTGTGTTATCGCCATGTCCCTTACCTCAGTGTTCAAAAGTCTGATTTGACATACAATCACATACAGTGCAAACATAGACTATATCTTATATCTTATATCTTATCCACTTGTGTAAATCCTGTGTTAAACAAGTTAGAAGGATAACCTCTGTGGTCTAATAGCTTGTCCTAGATTCTCCACCTGCAGTGGCCTTATTTTTCACACTGGTGTCTTATCCTTCTCACTTCTTCTTCCGTTAACACCACACAAAGCCTGCTCCAGCGTTACTCTAGGCTGCCCATGGGACCTGTGCCGCTAACAGCCAGCTACATCACATCCGACTCACACTTTTATGACACAGACTACTTCCTGGGCAGGGAATTAAAACAGACTTCATTATTTATGGAATGGCTGTAATATTCTTCCATGTTAATATGTTTAAGTATGGGCATTTACAGGTTATTTTTTTTCCACTTCAAATGTTATTTAGAGAAAAAACAGTCACTCATCGACACAATGTCCATTTGGATTTTGCAGATTGATACACCAGACCAAAACCAGTGAAGACCAGAAAGTCGTCAAGTGATAGAAGAGTCATTTATCACTTTAACAGACAGTGGAGTTTAATTTACAGTACATAAATAAAACTTTGCAACAGTGTCCCAAGATAAATTAAAAAATCATGCCTTATCATGAAGCTTAATTGCTTTGTACCATACATACAACTGTGTACAGCCTCTGCCACAGGGAAACTGATGGAGCAGAATGAAGCAGCATGCACATCACAGTGGGTTTCTTAGGTGAACCAACAACAGCAGATCTTCTAACACTTGCAATCAATAAGCACATTCCGAGATGACGCGCTGTTACCTCACACTGCTGCTACATGCGATAATCACTGTCCAAATAAATCAATGTTTGCAATCATTGTGCATCATTTTTAAGAGTCACATTTGCAGGCTGACTCAGTCTTATCCTATGCTTATGTCCTTTTACATTACTGGATTACATACCAATTTGTAGTAAATGGAAAACAAAAAGCTATTCAATCTCTTAGATGCACTGAGTAATGCATTACGGGAAGTGATGACCCTGACAATTTAGAGACATATCCAAATAAATTGTACATTTTCAGTACTCATTTTTTTGTTTTGCGCATATATTGGCATGCAATGTTAAGTGAGAGGTTTTTACATTTATGGGTTCCATCATGCTTCAGCAAATCATGTTACCTTGAAGTAACTTTCATTGTCCATACTGTCCCAATCCTCTTCATCAGACTTGGAATAGTCTCAAAAGTATACTGACTTCTTATGGGTGGATTACATTGCAGTCTATTGGAACAGCGCTACACAATAATACACAAATATGTTGGATTTAAATTGTATAACAAATATCCAACTTGTACAGTTAATGATTACTATGCTTTCTTAAATGCACTAGTGAGTTAGATTGAAATTTGGATCAAACTTATTTTACTTGCACCTAGTATTCATCAGCTTTTTACGTCCCCTTTTAACTGATTCATGAGGCAATGAGGAATTTCTTTAATCAACTACAGCTCAAGATATACATTTTCATTGACTTGTATCTTAGCACCTCCCTGAAAGCAACATATTATGCCTTTTAACCATAAGCATAGCTGCATCATTGCCAGACATAATATCTGATCACACAAAAATCACCCAAGTGTGACTACCCCTCTTGTTTTCTGTAAGTGTTAAAATAATGTTCAGGTATGACATTTGTGTTAAGGGAGCATGCAAATACAAACTCATGCCCTGTCCCTCTGCTATACGCAACCACATGGTGAGGTGCTGCTGCTGTGACTGTGTGCTTGACTGTGTGCTTTGGACCTGTCTTTGGGGACGCTCCATTATTTTCACTGCCTTCCTCTGGCCGCAATGAGACATGACAGGAGCCACAGGAAGCTCATGAATTAAACAGGGAGATCTAAAAGCACAGAGGAGAGGACAGGCTGATGGGCAGATAGACACACGCTCACTGGCCGCTATTGCTACTCGCTCTGAGGTGAAGTGGAACTAAGAGGACATTTGGGGACATGAGAAGAAGAATAAGACACATTTTGATACTAACTGACTCATTTAATTTGAAAACTATGATACTATGAATTATATAATGAGGCAAAACAGTATTCTACAGCTTTGTCATAACTGGATAGACTATACCAAGTCTTCAGGTACAATTTACAGCACTTATTGAGTTCAAAGGTTTTCATTTCTTGTTTGGCTGAATTTAAAAATAATCAATTAAATGCATTTAATTGAGATAACTATAAACTTATTTAGTAATCGAATAATCATCATCTGGAACATACACATGCTGTAAAATATGTATAAATATATTAATTCAGACAAAGCAAAGTTTAGTGCTTTTGATGAAAACTGCATTTTGTCTATATACTCCCATTAGGATGTCCTCAAGTGGCACTTTAGCTTTATGGACTTCAAATGTAATAAACATTTCATATTCACAGACCCTTTTGCAATCCAACCAAAACAATTCTTTGAAAGAATAATTGTTGGATGAATTAATTAGAAAAATAATATTTTTTTCAGGCCTATTTTCTTACATATAGCTTTTACATATTATGATATTGTGCTATATTTTACAAAGTTCGTAATGCTAAATGACAAAATACAGACACATAGCTCATTGGGACAGATTCATCCCTACAATGATGTCATATTGTGTGGCTGGAATGGCTGGACAGTAAGTAGCTTCTGGTGTCAGCGCTCACAGTATGTCTGCATAGAAGGATAACCTCATTTAGACTGTGACTCATCACCTGATGCACCACACCAATGCACTGAAGCCATCAACAGTAAAAGAGCCGAGCGGTGCACTTCCTGTTGCACAGAGAAGGCTATTTGACTAATGGTTGCTTAGATCATAGGGAAGGATAGTTATTACAGTATTTACCAGGCTCATCTCGTAGGGTTTTTACTGTGTTTGTGCATGCATTGTTTCTATTGTCTCATGGATTAACCCATCACCTAGATTAGTAAACGCTTAGTGAGTCAGGATGGCTATAATAATGCCCCTCCATTTATTTTATTTTAGGACTGGCAAAGACTGGTTTGTGACACATTGTGGTTTAAGGGCTGTAGAAATAAATTTTACTTTATTTATCCTATGCATGTTACGGGTTTGCTCTTATTTCATTTAAGTCATGGATCCTTAATACTCACTTTTACATGTATCCACGATCTTTGTACACAAAGAGGACACTGGCTGGGCACTTTAGATGTATTAATTATACCACCAGAAGTACAATAATGTATGCACTTGTGGTATTTTGAATATAACAAGATTATTATTATGCTGTGGTTATATGGTAATATCCTTCCTGTTTTTAGTAACTGACTAATGGCGGCTAAGGTCACTGACATGATTATAGCATTTAAATGGATGGGTATTATTTGCTAGCCTCAGCGCATATCTTTTCCAATAGGGCCCTCTACATGCTGCGTAGTAATATTAATGTTAAATATAACCATTTGTCTCAGGATTAACCCATCAGCACGATTAGAATGAGCCCGTGAGTAATGTACCACAACATCACAATGGCCTGGTAAGAGAGTGTATCTATGTCATTGCTTCCGTTCTTTGTCTCACCTGCGCTCTTATTATAAGGCTGATTTTTGTAACTCACTTTTTACAGGAAGTAACTCAAATGACAAGCCACTTTCATGGATCCCCAGAGAGAAGCAGGCCATCCCTCATGACTTACCAAGAACAAGGATCCACCCAGTCTGCTGCTGCCAAACTGATCTCATCCTGACTTCAAGAATGGGCACCAAGCCATCCAGTGCATTTTCATATCTTTAACTTTTATATTCTTCACTATGTTGTCTGCAAATATTGATCCTGCAGAAGAAATAAAAATAGGTTGTCACATAAAATGAAAAGCAGCGACCATTAGGTGTGTGAGTGTGTGCCAAGTAAATTAGTCTTATGAACTTGTAGGGGTCATTTTTAAATACTGAAGCCCACTGCAGTTCTTCCCATTGATGTAGTCCATTAGTTGTAATAGTAGGCTGTCTGTGGAGTATCAGTTGTCATTTGACATGTGCTCGAGTGCTCTTAATTCCCTCTGGAGCCTATCTGGACAAGCATCTATACAAACAATATAAGCCCATAGAGCAGGAAATTAAGTTTAAAGATGGACACACAACATAATGGGTATGTGTCAATATACATTTGGATTTTAATACATTATTTTAGCAATTTACTTTAAAAGCAAATGCAGAGACAACTGATTTGAAATATTTATTCATTTGGTTTTTTTGTTTTAGATTTGTATAATTTGAATAACTGAACTGATTTGAATAAATATTTCAAATCAGTTGTGTCTGCATTTACTTTAAAAGCAAATGCAGAGACAACTGATTTGAAATATTTATTCATTTGGATTTTTTGTTTTGCTTGTAATTTTACACAGAGCCCCTCTCTTTTCCAAAGGATGTGCTTTAGGGAATTAAAGCAGCTATCCTTAAATGACACTGAGACAAAGTAAATTATAAGAACTGCAATTTAAACATATCACACAGTTTTAATTTCTATATTTTAATTGTCCACAGCAGTTCAGTGAAATTATATGTACAATTATCTCAAATTATTGTGTTTAATACTATTAAATACAGTTTACAGTTTAAGATATATAACTTGTAACTTAGCTTCTTTATTGGATATTCTTCCAGAGAATGTTTTCTAAAAATCAGTCTGCCTTGTTTGCAAGTTGTTGGAGTGTTTTGCCCATTTTCTCTCCTCATCGCAGTGCTAAAGTGTGACTGAGGGGTCCAAGTGTGCTACTTCCCCCCGCCCCCATCTCACCACTACTCTGTCCATATGTGCATTCAAGTGGCAGCTGCAAGCTCCCCCACTTGCCCTATAAAACGAAAGTGAAAAACAGCCCTGTACAATGCTATGAAAGTCATTTTTGGTCATGCTGTGGGTTTGTGTGTGATGTCAAAGAGGAAACAAGTTTTAACCTTTGATTTCACCTTTCTAACGTGTGCACTGCGTTTATGTAATATGATTGGCCAGGAGGATGGAGAATGCAAAAACACTTTTTTTTCTTTTAAGAATCTCACAAATGACATGCAAAGGAAAGTACACCAGCATGCAACTTAACAACTGTATAGGCATAATTGCTTTACACGTTTTGAAAGAAGCGACAACATGTACAATAATAAAAAAGTATGTGTTCATGTGTTTCAACTTCCTGTTTATAGCTGATTTTGGTTACATTTACCACCAAAACATTATAAAATAGAATATTATATAAATTTGAATTGCTAATTGCTATGGCAACCATGCATTTTTTTTTCTCCTGGCCTAAACCCACTACTACTTGCCTCTGCTAACGGATACATTAATATTAACAATAATATATTTCTACATCACACAGAAATAGCAGCACACCAGCCTCCTTATCTGCCTTCGTGTACTCCCTCTGGGGCAACAGGAGGTGTGGAGCAGCAGACTGTGGAGCTACCCCAACACACATTAGTAACTATGACACATGAATGTAGGTTTGGCACATATTGCACACACTGAAGGCAATGCCAGAGGAAATCTAAGGCAAGCAGGCAGCCCTAATTAGAATATTACCAGACAAGTGGGCATGCATGGAAAGAAAAACAAATAACACTATGCTGCACACAATTTATACAAGGTTTCACATGACACCTTATACACACCGCTTTTACCATGCATAAAACAAAAAGAAGAGAAATATAGGAAGATGCAAAACAACAGTCTAGTACAGGAACTAACAAATACAACTCAGGAGTGTGCAGCTTTGCAGAAGCCAATAAGAGTACGTAAATATATGCCCCATGTTTGTCTGTGTCTTTTTGAACAGTTAAAATGCTTGTAATTGATAAGCTCCCAGATAGATCAGTTTAATGCTATACTGTGGAACATTTCAGGCAAAAAATTTGCCTCCACCATAAAAGTAGGCCTACCTTGGTAAGTGTATCTTTTTGAGGTAGATGCAAAGTAGACCCACAGGTATCCAGCAATCTTCTCAGCTTCACTCTATGCCAGTGGACTCAATGACAAGAAAAAGATGCAAAATATCAACAATTTTTTTTACGTGGTGATAAAATAATCCAGAGCATTTGCAAAGCCCAGGACATTTGTAAGGCCAATATAAAGTAGGGTGAGATCTATTTTAGTCTATATAAATATTTCTTGATGCAAAACGATAGAATATTACCAGTAAAAAAAAAAAAGAAAAGAAAAAGAAAGCCTAATTTAGCAATTTCAAGGTCCACAGCAGATTATATCAACTTTACGTATTACCTTCTTTACCTTCACTGAATGGGTCGACATGATGGTCCAATTAAGCAGTTCATTAGGTTAGTAATATTATAAACAGTCTACTAGGAAACTCTAGGAATATGTGATTGATCAAAGAAGTGCTGGACGCAAAAGCCTGGATGAGGAGCTCGGTGCTCACTTGGCTCTGCCTACTCTGACTCTGTCCGAGTGGGAAGAGGAGGGAGGGGAGAGCAGAGCAGCAGTAGGCAACCACCAGCACCAGCCTCAAACCAGAAATAAAGACGAAGTTCACCCGCACGCGTTACAAATCATATACTTTGAGCAGATACTTCGTGGAAAAATGTTATCTTGGAAATTTTGACGTCAGGATGCTGTCATTTTTGTACTAAATAAAAGACGTCAACAGTCTGGGGAAAAGGAAACAACAACAGTGGGAAAGACTGGATTACACACAGCAGTGACAATAAAACAACATTCCCCGACAAGTGGACAGCCTGGTGTCGAGGGTGAAGTCCCGACGCACACACGCGGAAATAGTTGTGCCTTTATGTTTTTCTTGAATTTGTTAAAGTGTAAGTATGTGTTTGTTTCCTTTCCGTACTCTTTAAAGTTTAGAAACCATGAAGACGAGCGAGAAAAACTCATCAAGTGTCTCGAGGCTGCAGTTAGCCATTCTGTTAGCATTAGCTTGTCTTCAGTAGCGAACGAACGCTGAGTGAAGCTAACGCCCGCTGGTGCAGTCCATAAGCTATTAGCTGTGTGGCTAATGTTAGCAGGCTGGATGAACGCCTATCTCAAACTTTTTGTGTTGTTTCTCCGCAGCCCAAACGCTGAAGGAGAGTTGTGGAAATAGGGGGGAAGGGCAGGTTCCCTTCTGGACTTTTTCCCCTCTACAGATCTTTCTAAAATGATGGCAGCAGAGGTGAGCAATGAGGATACGGGCTCAGTCAAGACAGGGACTGGTGGAGGAGGCCCGGAGACGGCCCCTTTCCCCTACTATCCCAAGTCCAGAGTGCGAGTGTCTGATTTGGGACAAGGAGCAGCGCAGCCCTTTCGACAGAACTCCAACACATCCCCGGACTCTGTGAATGACATGAGCCTCGCTTTCACCATGCCTGCTGGGGACACCGGACCAGCACTGTCCGCCTCGGGGAGTGGCGGGGGAGGTGGACATTTCCAAGGCAGCGGGGGAAGCTTGTGTTATTCTCCCTCTTCGGATGGCCCTGATAGCCGGGTCTCACCCACGTCGTCCTGCCCGGACGGACCCAGTGCTTTCCCCCCACTGCCGCCTCCTCCCCCGTCTGTGGGCTGCGGGGGGCTCGGGGGCACGCTGGATGAAGGAGACCTGCCCGATGGACCAGAATGGGTGGATGATGATGAGGTGGTGTTCCCACTCTCTGCGCCTCCCACCAACCAGTAAGTACCACTAAGCGCACAGGCCTGGAAAGATGCTGTACCTGGCTCTGTGTTAGAGTTTGAGCTTTATGTGAACATCAGGGTTTACTGAACCAGTGTCTCTGAAGTGGAATAGTTGGAAAGCACTTGTTAATGTAGCACCCATAGTATTTAAGTAAAGTATTTAAGTAAATATGATGCCTGTGTAACTAATATTTCATTGAGGACTGCTCTGATATTTGCAAGACATTAACAGTAACTTTTAAGTTTAAATCAAAGAAAACGAGAAACTCCATAATGTAAAAAAAAAATAATAACATTACACGATGTGTGTACTACCGCCTTATCATTTAGGGCAGAACAGACCATAGCCTTAACCATGAAGTTGAACTAAAGCCTTCCCTTTTGTTCGAGTCTCATTAAAAAAGTGCTGATATTGTACAATGAGAAATGAAGTCAATGTGGAATCTGCTCTTTGACTCCCTGTCAGAGTTTTCCTTTTCGTTTTAGATTTCTTCTTTTCTTTTAGAGAAATTCATGCATAATTTATACAGTTTTAGTGTTAATGTGTAAATAGAATTAACAGTTCTTTATTGTGGTTATACATTTTTCAATATTTAAACAAGTGTCACCCCAACCAAAGTGAAGAGTGGAAGTAATCGCTTTTTATTTGTACTTTTTTTGTTTATTTGTAACAGTGGCACAGTGTTACTGTCTGTTGTGTTGTATTAGTTTACTTTCCTACATGCTTTTCTTAAAAACAAAAGGCTACTTAAAGAGGCCTCTTACCTTTCCTCTTTTTCACTTTTGTGGTTTTGATTATTGGTTGTGGTGATGTTGAAATATTGGCCACAGTTGCATATTAATAGCCACTTCCTAGATTTTCAACTAAACAAGGGGAGAGCTGTCTGCTTTTACTGATTTGCAGTTTGTTAGCTATGCTTATTATGTTCTATTTCATACCCCACCACACTGATCGGAGTAGAAACTAAACCTGAAGGATAAATATAATCTTTGTACATAACTGTTGCTCTCTGAGCATATCTGGTGCTAAGTGTTATTGGTGACTCCTGCAGACAGTTGTGTCCTAAAAATGAGCCCTGATTAAATAAACAAGGATTAAGGCAAAGCGCATCCGTCAGTGTTCAGTGAGTCACGTGTTGCTTCGGGACACACATTTGTAGATTTCACTAGCTTTGTGTTTTTGGATATGCATCAATTCATCTGAGGATAGATCTTTACAATCATAAAAACTCAGTTTTTTACTAAAAGAATGACTTGTATACATGATTAATGACTGGATTGTGGTTGTCCTTCTCTACACAAGGAGGTTCTCTGAGCACACAATTTCCTCTATGTTTTCATAGTTTTTAGAGGACCTTACTGTGGCCTGAAAAAAACTAATTTAATTGTAAGATCACGCTTGACCGGGCTTGAGACTAAACAGAGTGAGTGGGGACCACACTGATATTTCTCTGTATGATAAATACAGACAGGTATCATTCTCGATTGGTCAGGCAAGAATACTATAGCTAAAATAATAACATTTCCATGGAAGCAAGCAGGACGAGGCTAATCTTGTGCAAGATGGATTCTCGCGATATTTTTGAGTTCACAAACTTACAGAAATCCACCTTGGCATCTGCTGGTGGGCCACAGACATTACCTATCATAAACCAGCATTGCAGTGTTGGTCGAAAGCTGAAGGTGAAGCTCCCAATTAAACCAAAACAAACATGTTCATGCTGACTGGCGTACTTGTTCTTTTCACCTTTTTTTAATGGTTAAGTGGTAAATGTCTGAAGCTTTCCTTGTGTGTGGTAATAGTGCTGCACTAAATATGAATGAAGTTTTCAAGTTATTTTCAGCTTCTAGTGTTTAGACTGATAACAGTCTGTTACAAGTGTGCAAAGTCATAAAAAGCTGCGCTCTATACCTGTACTTAATGCTGTGTCTGACATTATTTAGCAAAAAACTGCACATTTCACAGAACATTTCAAACCATTTTCAAATTTATAAGAAGGCTAAGTAGAAAGACTAAACGCTCACTGCTTTCTGTAAAAATAATATGGCGCCGATCAACCGCAGTTTAATTTTACTTGTTTGAACGTCCTGATAGGGCCAGGTTAGGAGGAGGGTTTGAGCAGATGCAAGTCTGGCCAGAGTTAAGATGTTTTTCTACATGTTTCATTAAAATAAAAACACTTAATCAAACAATATATCTTAACTCTTTTATGTAATTTTAATTTTGTATGTTTGAAAAGTTTAAGCCATATACATTTGTTAATTGTTAAAAGTGCACATGACGGATTAGATTTGTACTTGTACTGGTTTGAAATCATAGGGAATTCTCTAGGGAATTCATAGGGAATCTCTAGGGAATTCCATATATGTTATCTGTACTCTAGAAAAAAACTTATCTAATTTACACAAATCATTATTTGACAAATAAAAATGTCATAAAATTGTTTAAATTATTCGAAAAATGTATTTCTTATGTGCCCAACGTTTGGATAGAATTCTCCCAAGTAATCAATATTGAGCTCTCAAAAACAAATTACTTTGAATTTTGAACATATTTTTAAACTTTGCAAACTTCTTCTTGATTGGTGTAAAACTATAATTTATGTTTACAACGGCTGCAAACGTAAATAGATGGATGAAACAGGTAGATGGTTGTTTTTCGTGGGACTTGGAATTCTCTTAATTCTTTCTGTCCAAGTATTTTGTTTAGCATAAGAGAGTTAAAAATACAAAACAATTTTTTTTTCTCCATTTTTATTTTATTTATTATGAAATAATTTCTGCACATCAGAAGAGTTTTGGATGACAGTCAGATCAGTCAGTTTTACAAAAATGTTTCTGCTGTCCATCGACATAAGTCAAAGGAAAGTGAGTATGGACACACCCTGAAAGCTGCCCACAGTGCTTGCTTGGACCAGAGGAGATGTATGTGGCAGGTAGTTTATGAATGTGACACAGTGTGAGATTGGGAAGAGCCTAGTAATTGTCCAATGTACATTCAGCCTCGGCTCTACAACCGCTGGCATAATCTCAACTCATGTCATGTGCAACAAATACACTGAACTAAAAAACAAATTCATATGTCAGTGTCTGTACCTTACTGACCCATTTTGTTCGTACATAGAGCAGCATGGGACAAGTGTACTTTGGATAGTAGTTGTAGCAGCAGCAGCAGTACTAGTAGTTGCAGTATTTTTATTCCCAGCTGACTGCCTGGAGGGACAGGGCTTTAGTGCGTTGCCTTCTGCACCTGGGCTCTTCTTGTATCTCTCAGAGTTCTGTGACAAACGACAAACACAGAGCAGGACTCAGGAGGTTAACGTAGCCCCACTCTACACTCATTACTGTAGTTGGTGAGTGTAGTGCTCGGTGGCACTGCGACCAGTATTTCTCCACAGAACATTTGTGTATCCTCTGTGTAATTGCTGTATTGATAAGGAAGCTCCATACATTTCAGTAGGGTCTGCCACATCCTGTCATGCCCCTCCAATAGCCATGCTGTGCTTGCTTTTCTCTCCTGCATCCTGTTTTCAAGACTTCTCAGCCACTCAAACTTTGGTAAAATATGGACTGCCACAAATCTATTTTATCTATTTATTTTTATTTTTTATTTTATTTTTTTTATTCATTCAAGTTTTTTATGTTCTAATTTGTTTGAATTCCACAATTAAAAAGTGGAATATAATCTAAGGCATTTTGCTAACTACTCATAATAGTCTCAGTTGCAAAGCCTGATAGTAACCTCCTTTTTAAATTGTACAACATCTTGACTCTTTCTGGAACACTGTTTAGCCTTACATTGTGACCAGTGTATTATTGTTGTTGTTAAGAAGGCAGATGGCACATGTAGAAAGCGGGGAGAGCTCTTATCACTGTAAATGTAATGATGTTTTAGCAGGAGACTGACCAGCTTGATGTCCAGGTCCACTGAGACTGAGGATGTGGGGATGTTACAATATAAACTCAAAAGTGAATTGTGTAAGTGTCAAGTTTGGTCAGATGGGATTAAACTATTTTCTTGCTAGACTGGAGTTCACAGTGGGTGGGTTTCTTCATGTCTCTATAGATATAATTTAGGACAGTGAAATTAATAGAATTTTAATGGAGATCCAATAATTTCTTATTGCTAAAACTGATCAGTTTGTGTCAATCAGCCTACTGTCAGTAAGCGTTCTTTTGTAGCAGTGTTTTTTTTTTTGAGGAAGAAATATGATTTTTTTAGTAATTAAACATTTGTCCTATTTATGTTTAGGAAATACAATGTTAAAAGCCATGCTTTAATGTAATAACCATTTTGTTGTCATTATGGAGACTGCCACTCCCTGTGTGTTCTGCTCATTCACAAACCAATGGGCTGCTCTGGCTCGTGATGCTGTGCTTTATGAGAGTCGGAGGAGAGTTAGAAAGAGAAAGTCCGAGGACATAAGACGCAGCAGTACAGTTAGCCCAGTTTTTTTTATTCAACTGCTTCTCTACTAAATGGGATAGCCAACTCAAGCACATACTATGGAGTCTACCTTTCTATATTTGACTTCTTGTTGGACTGACTTTATGGGACAATGAAGAGAAGCATATCCCAGCAGCATTTGGGGCACAGAATGGTTGTGCATTCGGACCTGAAGGTGTCCAGGTCGGGTGAGGGGCAGCACCAGGGCAGCAGGCAGAGCGTGTGAGACAGACACAGAGATGCAGCAGAGAACCAACTCAACGTAAGTCAAACTAGGGCATCAATATAAACTAGACTGTGATAAAGAATAATAGCCTCTAGGCCTGTAAAACATGAATATCCAGATACTACTACTTTTGAAACTAAATACTTATCTTAGCTGGTGTCTATACTGAAAGTATAGGACCAAATGTTACTTTTCCTTAAAGGCTTTGGAATGATCTCTTGATCAGAAGTAGAAGAATACCACACGACTAATAAAGAAACCACAGTTATTTGATCTTGAAAATTCTATTGAGCCTTTGCAGTTATGAGGGTATAGTGATGCCAAGATTATTGGGTTCATTGATGGATGTAATTAATCAGGTCACTATTGAAGCAGTATTAGGGAATCAAAATGAAGTAATTTCAATTAAATCTACACTTTAAAAGTAAGGTACTTTTATATGTCTGTTTATGTCACATTAGCATTACTTAATCTTCCTAAAAGTTTGCTGCGAATACTACAGGTGAGGGGATCTATTAGACCATGTGAATGAAGGACATCACAGTTGTTTTGTCAGGGTGTCTAGTCATATTGTGATGTATCTGTATCAAGCACTGAGTATTTCTCTTAGTATCAAAATCTAATTTGAAATTTTTGTTTTGTAACAACATTAGCCAAGGCATTAGGATTAAGATGTTATTTTTATTTGTGTGCAAGAAGCTTCAGTGACCTACTAAAATATATTAAGAGTAAGATGCATATAGAGCAGAAGAGAGACTGGCTCAGCATAGTGATAACACTGATATTTTGGAGGGGAACTTTTTACAGGGCTCTGAAAACTACTTTAGTTGACAGAACACAGATATTTTGGAGGGGAACCTTTTACAGGGCTCTGAAAACTACTTTAGTTGACAGTCTTTACTTGTAAAGCCTTGTGTATTTGAGGTATGTACAGTTATGATTTTTTAACTATGCTGAAGTAGAAATCCAAATAGGCACAGCAGTGAACCCCTGTATCCCTGAGCTGTGCTTGGGTCATGTACCGACACGACTAGGCATTCCTCCAGCGACAGACACACAGCTCTATCAACACTATCAAGACTCTGCTTCCACTGACTGCAGATAAACCGCCTTAGTAACTCTTCAAACCTTTATAGGGCACTGTATTATATCAAAATATATAAACTTTACAGTCGTCCAACAGGGGGGCAAACTTCATTATAGGACCTTATTATAGTATATAGACGACTAAAAAATACTGTGCAGTGCTTTGTGTAGTATATAGTGACCGCCAAAAACTTGTGTGGAATTTTATGGCACTGCTCATGCCTCAGTGACACCAATGTGATGGGTTTCAGAAATCTCAAATACCTGGAGGATTTCACTCCTGTTTTGAGATGTCACCTTTATCTTCTTTAACTCTGCACTGTCAAAGTGCAGATTGCTTTAACCTGAGCTTCTCCCAGTTTGTGTTGTGAAAGACGCAGTTTTCCTCATACCTCACTCCTGGCCTTCAGCAGGGAGCACTTACACTGCTCCTCCGTACCTCATTCTCCAGTTCTCCCTTTGCTGCCTTTGCTGCGTGTTGTACAGAGGCACATGCGGTGGCCTAAATTTAGAAAAAAGTGTGTGAATTTTTTACTTGAAGTCACTAAAGCCTGTCAAGTTCAATCTCACCTTCTGAAAATTTAACCACACTTCCCACACCCCACACTATAGAAAGAGACAAACTCTTTTAAGGGAACTGGAGCTTCTCAACAGTTTAAATAAAGATGCCCTTGCAGTATTTGTTTTAGCACTTGTGTCATGTATGTTAAAAGCACTAAGTAATTCAATGAATCCCAGTAAGAATTGGACGATATCTTTGCAGTCCATCAGAATGGTGCTAAAATGTGCCCGCTGTAAATGTGTTAGTTGAGTAAAGCACAAAAAGTGGACTGTCAAATGAACAACAAACATGCAGAAATATTACTCAATACCTTTTATTTGAAAGATTACATTGGGGTTATTAATAGCGCTGTACAAAAAATATCCATTGGGTATTGTATAAGCTTCTTGGTAACAGACATAAACAAAATCCTGTCGCAATATTGTTAATGAGATACAGTATAAGAACTGAGTTATAATTTATAATAACACTCTAGCTGCTGATCTTAAAGTTAGGTTTTCATAATAATCATCAAAAACCAATTGTTTTCTGATATAAAGTTTGTCAGTTGTGGGCTTTAAATTTCAATGCATTTTGTTATTATTGATATGCATGTGTTGGGCACGGGATATGTATCATGGACCCTGTGTCAGGATACCTATTGTGTTGTGAGGTCCTTGGCAATACTCAGCACTTGCTTTGAGTTTGTTTTGTATTTGGAGCTCCTTGTGCGTCATTTTAACATTTTTCTGTTACTGTCGGATATCCTCCATATTCTAATTTTGCACAGATTCAAATAAACAATTTTATAACACCAAATATCACAAAAGTCTTATCAGATAATTGTATCCAAATGTAAAAGTGCATAATCCAGATGTAATTCCGATGGTGCCAAACATATTCTCTGTAATCACTTGTGTGTATTTTGTGTTTTCCAGGTGGTACCATGGCAAGCTGGACCGCACCATTGCTGAGGAGCGCCTGCGCCAGGCTCGGACCCCCGGCAGTTACCTCATCAGGGAGAGTGACCGGCGACCTGGCTCCTTTGTCCTATCCTTTCTCAGCATGACCAGCGTGGTCAACCACTTCAGGCAAGTCCGGCCATTAGACAACACCAGTATCAAACAGGAGTATATCCATGTTCACACCTGCTCGTGGACTAGTTTCAGTCCTTTGGGAGCTGGAGTCCATACTGCAGTTACTCAAACCTGCAGACAAGTTTTTAATAGGAAAAAAGTAGGCACATTCATGTTCAACAGTGAAATTGCTGCTCTATAAATGTACTAAGTCTGTTCCGTTGCAAATTGTACTTGAACTTGAAGTAGTTTTGAGAATGAGACAAGCTTTATTGCCTTTATTGTCAGTGAACAAAATTCACACACTAGGAATGTGCTTTGAATAATAGTAAATATAATATAGGCATGCATAGTAAAATAAAATTAAAATGTCATGATTAAATAAAAAACTTTTTACATGCTTATTAATTATTACTATGTATTGGCTTGGGGAGAAATCATAATCTCACTTTGAATGAAATGTGAAAGTCTAAGCAGCTCGTGTGTCAGAGGCTGTTCATGCTGCCATGTTTCTGCACACTTTAGCGTTCTCATCAGAAGTGACGGTAGTTTTCTGTAGAATACATAGTCACTCATGTGCTACTTCTGCCTCCTTTCATTAAACATGAGCTAAAGGAGGACACTGCTCTGGACCAGCAGCCTCACCGTAGGGCTGCTTCTCTCCCTCACTGGAGATCAAACAAGACACATCAAGCAAAACAGTCTGTTCAACAGTCTGCCGTCTGTTCACTGCTCAAATCACTGTTCTGTCTGAAAACCCTTATTCAATTTTTTTTTACTTTTTCCCTCAACTTTGGCTTCCTCTAAATGTGGTTAAAATGGGGTTGTTAATTTACCATATTTATCTTTAGTTTGTTGTAACTTTCTAGTCATACTTTATACACAAACTGTGAATTATATTGTAGTGTAGTATTAATAGAATATTGATGTTTAAGCCATAGTCTGGATGTTTAAGCCTTGTGAAATATGAGTAACTCCTGTTGGAATTGACTGCTGGAATTGGAATTTAATTGATGACATGTTGTGTTAATATAATATGAATTCATGTTTCAGGATAATTGCCATGTGCGGGGACTATTACATTGGCGGGCGGCGGTTTTCGTCCCTCTCGGACCTGATTGGTTACTATAGTTATGTGTCCTGTCTGCTCAAAGGAGAGAAACTGCTGTCTCCAGTGGCGCCCCCAGAGGTGAGGTGCAAAACTGCACGGGCTACATTGGTTTTACTGCTATTATTTGTTATAGTTGTTGTTGTTATAGTTATAGTATAGTTGAATTTAATAAGCAGTTCATCTTTTTCTATAACTGTACATGCCGGGCAAAATGAACTCTGTGAGATTTCTAGACCACTGTCCTGTCGTCACCTCCATCAACGGACAGTTTTATCATATGCGCTGTATAACTTATTTCTGCACTGTGACTTTTGTTTCACAGCCTGTTGAAGATAGGAGGAGAGTAAGGGCCATTCTTCCATACACCAAAGTGCCAGATACTGATGAAATCAGGTGGGCGAGTCTAAATGTCTTTCTAATTAAATATTAAAGTGCAAACTGTAACAAGTTTTTAGAAAAAAAATCATGTAACTTGCAGTTTAGTATTGTTTGTCAGAGATGAGACACTAGATCCCTCTGCTGGTGTGTCATCTGTACTGCAGGTGAGACACCAGTAATGTATTCATCTTTTTCTCTGTCCTTGCAGCTTCCTTAAAGGGGACATGTTTATTGTTCACAATGAACTGGATGATGGCTGGATGTGGGTGTCCAATGTCCGGACAGAGGAGCAGGGTCTTATTGTGGAAGATCTTGTGGAAGAAGTAGTATGTTTTTTTTTCTTTTAAATGACATTAAACAAGCAAATGTAAAATGCACAATCTCTGTATTTTATGCTTGATTTAGAGCCAGCTCATACCAGTTCCCCCTATGCACTACTTTTTCAGGAGATAATAAATCATGAGTACATTTGTGTCACCATCAGGCTAGAGGTTCTGTCCCATTAACAACTGTGTGTTTTCTTACCAGGGCAGGGAGGAGGATCCTCATGAGGGAAAAATGTGAGTGGGATTGCAATTTAAGCATTTTTAACACCATTTGTTAGAAATGTAGTGCATATTCAACAACTTTACATTTTATTAATAATTGAACTTATTTTACTTTGTTCTGTCTTGTAAGATTATATTGCTGTGGCTGTGTTTTACATAGTTGTAGTAAAAACAATATCACTTTTATATTGTATTTTTCATGAAACTGTTGAGAATTATGAAATCATTTTCCTTTGTTTGTTTTCTAATGCATTCATTTGTGTGTAGCTGGTACCATGGAAAGATTACCAAACAAGAGGCCTATAATCTCCTCATGACAGGTACGCTTCTTCACTGACATCGATCAAACACAACTAGGAAACTAGAGCAATGTTGATGTGTATCTTTTGTCAAAGTTCTGCTGTGAGCAGCAAAACCGATTTATCTAAATAAACAAAGTGCTGAACGCGCGCTTGTTATTTCAGTGGGCCAGGTGTGCAGCTTTCTCGTGCGGCCCTCGGACAACACGCCGGGAGACTACTCCCTGTTTTTTCGCACCAATGAAAACATCCAAAGGTTTAAGATCTCCCCCACCCCAAACAATCAGTACATGATGGGAGGGAGGTACTACAACAGGTGTGTAAGCACGTCTTCACAAATGTTCACAAGTAATATGATGTTGAATTTGAGGATTTATTTAAAGCCACTGTTGTTTTGTTTTTATGGCAGTGTTGATGACATTATTGACCACTATAAAAAAGAGCAAATTGTAGAGGGCTACAATCTTAAAGACCCAGTGTCAGTCCAGGTATGTATGAGATTGTTTTATTTTCATTTTATAATTGACAAGCCAAACTAAGTATTGATATTTTGTTTTTGTTTAGAACCAGGAACAAGTCATTAATGACACAGTGGATGGAAGAGAAATCTACAACACTATCAGGCGGAAACCAAAAGATGCTTTCTACAAAAATATCGTCAAGAAAGGCTACCTCCTGTTCAACAAAGGTATGGATTTATTTTGGTAATACTGACTCTTTAGACAGACATTTTTGCAAATATATCTGTGCTTTTTTTATCAACAGGAAAAGGAAAGCGTTGGAAAAACTTGTACTTCATTCTTGAGGGAAATGACGCCCAGCTCATTTACTTTGAGAGTGAGAAGAGAGCCACCAAACCCAAAGGGCTGATTGACCTGAGTGTGTGCTCGGTGTACGGGGTTCATGACAGTCTGTTCGGCAGGTGAGCAGAGCTGGACCTGGGGACTCAAATATATCTGTGAATGAGATGACAAAATACATTAAGGTTTCTCATTCTCCTTTTTAGGCCAAACTGTTTTCAGATTGTTGTCCAGCACTTTAGTGAGGAACAGTACATTTTCTACTTTGCTAGTGAAGCTCCAGAACATGCACAGGTACAAAGTCAACACACAATACTGAGATTAGATTAGATTCATTGTATTGTTTGTAATTTATATAGACCATGTCATTTTAATCATCTATCATGCAGGATTGGATGAAATGCCTTCAAGATTTTTGCAGTAACCTAAGAAAAACCACTGCTCCCACAACAAACAAAAGGCTAAGACAGGTAAACAAATCGTCATAATATAGTAACAGCACAATTGTACTGGTTTTTAGTCGATTAAAATGCTGAATCTGTATACATATAAAGCCTGCATATGTATATGCACTTGTTCCAGGTGAGCAGTCTGGTCCTCTATGTGGAGGAGGCTCACAAACTGCCTGTCAAGTACTTCACAAACCCATACTGTAACATCTACCTGAACAGTGTGCAAGTGGCAAAGACACACCCACGAGAGGGACAGAATCCAGTGTTCACAGAGGAGTTCATTTTTGAGTCAGTCTCACTCCTAACCCTTTACATTTTATCTTCTTTACTTTCTTGTGTAATCCAAACATGCATTGTTCTCTTTTTCAGTGACTTATCGAATGAAATCAACAGATTTGAAATCAGTCTAAGCAACAAAACAAAGAAGAGCAAAGAAAGTGACATATGTAAGCCCAGACCTTTTTAACGGTTTAAATATTGGTGTATTTAGACTGTAACTTCTACTCTCTTTTCTCTCCTCCCAGTGTTTATGCGCTGTCAGCTTAACCGTTTACAAAAGGGTCAGATGATTGACGAGTGGTTCCCCCTCAGCTCCCATGTGCCGCTGAAGGGCATTGAGCCGGGGTCTCTGAGGGTGCGGGCGCGTTACTCCATGGAGAAGATCATGCCTGAAGAGGAGTACAGCGAGTTCAAAGAGGTCAGATTTCCTGTACACTATTTATTTAAGTTCCTATTATATATTTTGTTGTTTTATTTGTAGATGATCTTGCAAAAAGAGTTCCATGTCATCTATGCTCTGGCCCACGTGTGTGGCCAAGATCGCACCCTGCTGGCCAGTCTGTTACTGCGCATCTTTAGACACGAGAAGGCTGAAGCTCCATTACTCAGGACACTCAACGACAGAGAAATCAACATGGAGGGTAAGAAAATATTTGCCAGTGCAGACTATAAAGGTGTTTTTAATTAAATTTAATTTTTTTTAGTTTTAGAACAAAAATGCTACCACTGCCCACCTAAACACATACAAAAAAGAGGAATAAATATATTAAATATAAAATATATATATTTATATATTTATATGTATATATTTATATATAAATATATAAATATAATAAATATTAAATATAGTTCTTATTTTAAGTTCTTGGTCAATTTACAACATTGATAGAACACGCCACACAAAACAGGAGAGAATGTAATTTATGAATAAAAAGTGCAAAAAATGGTTAATTGTCTAAATTCCATTTTAGCGCATTTGCCTCATGGTCATATATTATCAACTCTGTATTTTGTCATAACTAGATGAGGCCACAACCCTATTCCGGGCCACCACACTGGCCAGCACGCTGATGGAGCAGTACATGAAAGCTACAGCCACTCCATTTGTCCACCACGCGCTGAAAGACACCATCCTCAAAATCATGGAGAGTAAACAGTCGTGTGAGGTAAAAAAATATATATATTTTTTAGATAAATAGTAAAAGCATTCATTTTTGCCTTTAATGTTTTAGTCTCAAGTTGTGTTTTTATTTATTACTTTGTTTTCATTTTCAGCTAAATCCATCCAAACTTGAAAAAAATGAGGATGTGAATCTAAACCTGGCTCATCTACTCAACATCTTGTCTGAACTGGTGGAAAAAATCTTCATGGCTGCTGAGATACTTCCACCGTAAGAACTAAAGTCACATTCACACTGTATTTGTTATCATTTGGATTGCCTCCTCATGTTGACTAGTGATTTCCATTCAGGACACTGAGATTTATCTATGGCTGTCTACAAAAGTCAGTACAACAGAAATGGCCCACCAACACCACCATGCGGACAAGAGTTGTGAGGTAAACTGAGAGAAACCCGTACAATATTCTTCAATTTTTACATTTCGTAATGCAGCTCAGAAATTCTCTTTTTTTGTAGTGGCTTTGTCTTTCTAAGGCTAATCTGTCCAGCCATCCTCAATCCAAGAATGTTCAATATCATTGCTGGTGAGTTTTCTTCAACCTTATTAAGCACATATGTTATATGTTTTATGTGAAATACTATGTTACAACCAATGTTATCTTTTAGATCCACCATCTACAACAGCAGTCAGGACACTCACATTAGTGGCCAAGTCAGTCCAGAATCTTGCCAACTTGGTAGAATTTGGTGCCAAGGTATTTATTAAAATACATACAATTTATATACAGTAATGAGAAATAATACAAATGTTAAATGTCTTTGTTATTTAAATAAACAGGAGCCCTATATGGAGGGTGTTAATCCATTTATTAAAAACAACAAACATAGGATGATTATGTTCCTGGATGAGTTAGGGGTAAGTCAAGTTTTAATATTTCCTCCTACACTTAAAACAATGTTTAATATTCAATTGCATTATTCTCCAGAATGTCCCTGAACTCCCTGACATGACTGAGCACTTTAGGACAGACCTGTCCCGGGACCTGGCCGCGCTGCATGAGGTCTGTGCCACACATTCAGATGAGCTGCGCACTCTGAGCAACGAGAGGGGAGCTCAGCAGGTCAGCAACACAACATATAACAAAGACACAAAAGGACAACAATCACAACACTATTTTGGGGGAAAATGTGTGTTTTGGACAGTGATGAAAGCCATAAACAACCATTGCCAAATGTCTTTAATCGTCACGCATCTAAACAAATTTTTAAACAAGATAGTTTTGTTTTGGTTTGTTTTTTTTTTTTGCAATGTTGACATCGAATTCACCAACTATTCAATATCATCTTTTTTCTGTTTGCTACAGCATGTGCTGAAAAAGCTACTGGCCATCACAGAGCTCCTCCAGCAAAAGCAAGCTCAGTATGCCATGTCCAACAGCAACAGGTAGTACTGCCCTCCCTCATCTTTCCTCCCATCCTTCCACCGAGTCTCCAAGGGACCAGACCAGACCGAGCATGCTCCACCCTCATCACCATGGCAACATCTCCATCTTTCATCATGTCCTTCCAGTAGCCACACCCTCTTTCTGGTCCACCTGTTGTCTGTCCTGTTTGCCTCAAGAAAGCTATGCAACAGCTAAGCACAATCACACAGTGCTTGGCAAAACAAGGGTTTTGCTCATTTTGATTCCTTTTTGGGTACATTTCATTCCCTTAACCATAAGGGCCAAATTTTATAAGTGTTAACTGCTATGTGTCAATAGCAAAAGTTGCCAAAGTATGACCTTCCCCTTTACAAGGAATCGGACATGGTAGTCCTCTTTGCTCACCATTCTTGTAACTGGATTATGCTTTTATACTGTAATTAGCGACTGATTTATTTTAAACTTGTGACAATATCTGCAAAGTGCTGAAACTGGCATTGTGTTTCATTATTTTCTTTGTTTTCTAGATTGGAGCAAAGTCTTTTACAAAAGTATGGCTATTTTATATTAAGAATAAATTCTCTTGCTGGAATCATGAGTATATAAGTGAGATAAACTGAGTTTATTACTTTTTTCAGTTGTATCGGCTTTCAGTGATTATTTGGTCTTTATTGAACCTGCCAGACATACTCAGAAACAAAGTTAAGAGTTTACAGCTGATTTTTAAAATAGTCCAGACTGTATCAGACATGCATGCACTTATTAAACCGTTTTGTAAAGTAGTCCACAGAGTCGTCATTTGTGCTGTACTGGTGAAAACTTTTTTTATAGAACAAACATTCAAAGCTACTTAAAAATATTTTTATTGTGAACAGTAATATACAAATGTACAACTTAATGCAGTGCATTTAACTCCTTTCACATCAGCTCGTCATCAGACAGCTCCTGTGAAAAACAGAAATCGATGTAATTGAGAGAATTTGCCCAATAATATTTTTCAAAGCGTTTTACCTCTTCTATTATACGTGGTTCTTTTGCTACATGTCCGTCTTCTTCATATCCTCTTTTCCGTTTACTGAAAATACATATATGTTATACATTTGTTGTTTTTCATAGTTTCCATAATATCATCATCATTAGTTTTAGTATTGAACATCTAGTTTTAGAGCTTCCAACGTCCTACACCTGAGCCAAACTCATGTAGTTGGTGAGAACTGTGCTTTGGACAAACCTATCAACTTTATTTTCCAGGACAGAGTGTACCATCATGTCTCTGGCTGCTGCTATCCAGGTAATGTGAGGTGTAAGCAGACTTCCACTTGGGAGTCAGTGGCAGCTGAACCACACAGCCTCCAGCCTGAAGAAGACCCGAGTCTGTATTAAGCATGTGGCCTCTGCTCCTGTCAGTCCTATTCAATATGACAGTTCTGTGAGAATCCACCTGCTGCATATCTGACCTCCCAAAGCCCTTCCCAAAATGTTTCAACTACAAGTCAGTATGTCACAGGACAGGGAGCCAGGCCACTTTACCTTTAAATTCATCATTTGGATAAAAATGAGAAGGAACAGAAATCCAAAGCAATGAAGTAGCATTATTTGCTGTCATCAGGGAATTGTAACCTCTTTCCTAGACAATACAAGCCTTAACCCCCTTTGTATACACTACACTGTTTGCAAGCTCTTCCTTGCATCCATTAATGACTTCCAATGTCTTTTTCATGCAAGTTGCTCCATACAAACTCTTACATTGGTTTATTTTTCCATACATACTTACAACTGTAAAGTAACAAGGTTTTGTGTAGCTAAAAATATAGTCCAGACTTTTGTAACATGCATGTCCTAACCCTGACTGAACTTAGTGTGTGGGCCTACTTTCTCTCTACATGCTGCTCTAACATCACCTTACCTGGGTGGAGAAACATTTATGCATTTGCAGTTCCTTACTCTACTATCATCCCTGCACTGACTGTTTTCAGGTAGTTATCAACCACAAAAGACATGCCATGCACAGATTTATTATAAGCTTTTAGTCTAAGTTTTTGATCAGCTGCAAAGTCTAAATCTGTGCCTGTCATAGTTCAAGTTCCCAAACTGTTTACTGTAGCTGCACTTAAGATACCACGGACCTCACCAAGCTCACCAAGTGTTTCAAAGACTTTCAAGGACAGCAAACTCACAACTGAGCCTAAATGTCTTTTTTGAAGTGATTATTATTCAATTATTATTCCAGTATAAACTATGCTATGTCTATGGATGATGTAGGTAGGAATGTGGCGTGCTATAGTGCTTTTTGTGTTTTTTCATACAGCTGTGTTCCTTTTTATTTTTCTACCTGATACTGAACCTTGAACCTTTTTGCATCTTAGATACAACAACTTGAAAATAAAGAAAAAGTACATGAGTGAGTTGTGGGGAATGTCTTACTTTCTTCATGAATTGCTTGCATGAAGCGCTTTGAAAACTACACTAACATTTTTAAACCGGAAAACCAATTAATGCACCTATTTAAAGTAAATTAAACTTTAATGGCAAATAATCTAAATATTCTGCAACAGTTTCTTCTCACAGTCTAAGAGTATTACACAAAGGCCACTCTTACTTGCTTGAGCTTGTGACAAATTCAGCATGTATTCTCTCCAGCTTCTGCTTGTACATATTCACTTCTTCTGGATTTGGAAGTTCGTATTTCTTCATTAGAATTTTCATTCCTATCAAAGTGAGACAATAATGTGATTTCAAAGCTGTATGCAGATCTTTACTGCCATCTGGTGGCGATCAAGTGGAACTGAGTCTACTCACGTCTCATAGAATCGTACATCTTTGAGAGATTCTGCTTGTCCTCTTTTAAGCCCAGACATTCAGTAATGTAACTAGGAACACATGCAGACATTTATCAGCTCGACTGACGACTTCAGTGAATTAGGACTTGCATTTTACACATACCTCTCCATGTTAAGTCCAGCTCGTGATGCACTGCTCAGAATTGCTGTTAAAGCAATCTGTGATGGAGTGAAGAGCAATCCTATATCTGTCAAAGAAGCCTGTGTCAGGAAGTCATCAACATTCTTCCTCAGAGACTCAGGGTTTTCCAATGTAGGGTACCTGGTCTATGATTAAAAATAAAAGTGTAACTTTACATCAGTCATAAGTACTATTGCACACTATATATTTACCTTAAGGTCAATGAGCAAACCCTCCATGGGTCTGTAAGGAGTGTGGACGACCAGGTGGAAGTTGAGCTGCTGAATCAAGAGTAACTCATACTCCAGTATCTGCTCTGCCACTCTCTCCTGTCCTGCAGGGGTCTCATGGACGAGGTTGGCCACAAACTGGCTACTTGAGACATTGAACTCATCCACTTTGCATGAGAGGTATGCACACGTCAGCCTAAAACACATCCCAATCAGATATAGCCTTTTGAATGGGAAGACTGTGAAAACATTATGATATTTTGCTGATGGACAAACTTGCATAATAATTCTTGGATGATACTCCATGACAGAATTGTTGAGGTAGAATCTTCTGAAGTACATGAGGGCTGTACCCTATACATATCAGAATTAAAGAAAGGTACAACATTTTGAATAAAGTCAAACTTTGGGTTACACATACCACAACAGATTTGGGCATGGCAGGCTTGAAAACATTGCAGAAGTCAAGAAGCCTCTTCTCATAGTGTCTGAATAAAACGTCTTCTTCGTGCCGCTTCAAGAATAT